>JAGFMF010012094.1:1960166-1972068 GCA_019455555.1 Galemys pyrenaicus | reverse complement strand
GGAGCAGAACAGGCAGATCAACTGAAGTACACTGCTGAGGGCAGCAGCGGGCACAGCAGGAGAGGTCCACTGCACCATGTGGGTCCCCTCCCTGGCCGGCAGCAGGGATCAAACTCGTGTTGCAGTGGCTGCGGTTTGCTTCATAGTGTGTTGCTTAACCCACTGCACCACCAGGGAGGGCCCTAAACAATAACTTTTTAATGGTAATTTTATACAACAGATATATTTGAGAAAAATCTCATACAACCCAAGTGTGTGTGTGTGTGTGTGTATACAAACTTCTAGTCATAGAATAAACACATGCTCTATAACATACAATGATTAGTACAGTTAATGATACTGTAGATCCTAAACGTTCTCATGAGGGGGGGTCTCCCTGGTGGCACAAGGGGTTAAGTACCACACAATGAAGCATCTGCAGACACTAAAGCACAAATTCAATCCCCGGCCAGGGAGGCAACCCACATGGTGCAGCAGACCTCTCCTGCCTCACCCGTTGCTCCCCTCTGCAGTGTATTTCAATCGATCTGCCTGTTCTGTCCCCCACTCTGTCTCTGGTGAATCCTCTCACCTCCCCCATACCTCTGCCCTGTACCCCAGCTCTTATATGCATAAATAAATAAAATGCTTCTAAAAAACATCTTGAGAAGCAATATTAAAAGGTTCTCATTAGAAGAAAAAAGAAACTATATATGGTGACAATGTTAAACTATATGTGATCATTTCAAAATACAAGTATCACATTATTATGATGCACACTGAAGCTAATATCTCAATTATGTCTCAGTAAAAATTTTAACATTTAGGGCCTCCCTGGTGGCGCAGTGTGTTAAGCAACGCACTATGAAGCAAACCGCAGACACTGCAGCATGAGTTCGATCCCTGCTGCCGGCCAGGGGGGGACCCATATGGCGCAGTGGACCTCTCCTGCTGTGCCCACTGCTGCCCTCAGCAGTGTACTTCAGTTGATCTGCCTGTTCTGCTCCCCGCTCTCTGTGGTGAATCCTCTCACCCCTCACACCTCTGGCCTGTACCCCAGTGCTTGTATGCATAAATAAATAAATCTTTAAAAAAAAAATTTAGGGCCTCTCTGGTGGCGCAGTGGGTTAAGCAACACACTATGAAGCAAACCACAGACACTGCAGCATGAGTTCGATCCCTGCCACTGGCCAGGGAGGGGACCCACATGGCGCAGCAGACCTCTCCTGCTGTGCCCGCTGCTGCCCTCAGCAGTGTGCTTCAGTCGATCTGCCTGTTCTGCTCCCCACTCTTGTCTGGTGAATCCTCTCACCTCCCACGATTCTGGCCTGTACCCCAGCTCTTGTGTGCATAAATAAATAAATATTTAAAAAAAAATGTTAACATTCAGAAAATAAAAACAACAAAAAAAAAATACCGAAATAATTCCAAATCACAACTGAAGTTAATATTTCCTTTTCAGACTCGTTTTCTATCTGCATGTGTAAAACTTTCAACAAAATCAGAATCATGTATAATACAGTTTTATACATCCTGCTTTTTAAAACTTAACCTCTTATTAAATATATTCTTCTACCACCAAATGTGACTTTCAAATGACTAATAATATACAACTTATGTGGATGAAGCCACAATTCAACCTTTACCTTATGCATGGAATTTGTGGTGTTCCCTGACTCCTCCCATTATAACTTATGCTAGGATGACTATCGTAATATACAAATACTTTTTTGCCTCCCTAAATTTTTCTTTGGGATTTACCAAATCAAACTACACAAGCTTTTTCTAAAAATTGACTACTGATACATAATGGTTTAGTGACTTCACAAAAAATACTGAATTAGTCTACCATGTTAGTACGTGAAATAAATTACTATTTTAATATGCATACTTCTTTTGTTGAAGTGTTTTGTTTTCTTTTTACAGGTCATCTGTAACTCCTTTATTATTTCTACTTGGATTCTCTCTTTTTTTAAAAAGATTTGTTGGGCCCTCCCTAGTGGCGCAGCTGGTTAAGCAACAAACTGAAACAAACTTCAGCCACTACAGCACAAGTTTGATCCCTGCTGCCGGCTAGGGAGATGACCCACATGGCGCAGGCAGACCTCTCCTGCCTGGCCCGCTGTTCTGCTCGGCAGTTTCAGTTCATCTGCCTGTTCTGCCTCCTGCTCTGTCTGGTGGATTCTCTCACCTCCCCGCACCTCTGGCCTGTACCCCAGTGCTTGTATGCATAAATAAATAAATCTTTAAAAAAATAAATAAAAATAAAAAGATTTGTTTATATATGCATACAAGAATTGGGGTACAGGGCAGAGATGCGGGGGATGAGAGGAATCACCAGAGATAGAATGGGGAGCAGAGAGGGAGATACACTGAAAGACACTGCTGAGGGAAGCAGTGGGGGAGACAGGAAAGGTCTGCTGTACCTTGTGGGTCACCTCCCTGGCCAGGGATCAAATTCATGCTGCAGTAGCTGCAGATAGCTGTGGATAGCCACAATGCTGTGCCTTACCCCTCGTGCCACAGGGAGGCCCGGTTTTTGTTTTACTTAGTGATTTTAAGTGCTCTTCATATTATAAAATTATTAGTTCCCTGCCCGTAATAATGAATGCAAACATTTTTCCTATTTAGGTTGGTCCTTGATGTATGATTTTCTGAATTATTTCCTGAATTCAAAGCCTTGTCGGATAACTTTAGCGCCTCCTTTTCTAGAGAAGGTCTTTTCTCATCTTGCAAAAATCCCTAGTTCAGATTTCCTGTACTCAAAGCTCTGAAAGAGGCCTGCTTCAATACAAACATTAAGTATCTCCTCTACTCCCAGAATTATTCAGGCCAGAAGTCACATGACATTAATAATTTATATAGGTTCACCTATAACAAATGATATATACAAATGTGGTGCCTCTTTTGGTTTTCACTTTTTAAAAGTTTATCTGGTCTTTAGCTTCTTGTAGACATTGCACAACCACTGACAAATCCTCAGGGCTTATTTCTAAACAGGTTCTGGCAAGTTTCTGAATTTGATTCAAAAGTTCCTTTTAATTTGTACCTGAAGTCAAAGTAAACAATTTGTTTTTATAGAATTGTCTCTGCTTGCTAAGACTTGAATATTAACAACACCAATTCACAGGTAAATGTGGACTAATGCAGCTGATCAAAAAGTATCAAGACAGGTTTTTAGTAACATGAAGTAAAAGCACATTCCACCCTTTCTCTTCCACCAAATCCAACTATAAAAACTGGATAGAATGTGTGTAACTATGAATTAAGGCAGCTGAAAAGTAAACAGAGGCAGGTGGGCTGAGGAATTACAAGTTTCAAGGAGCAGGTTTAAAACACTTTTATTCCTCCAGCACTTCCCTCCTCCACTTGAACCTGACCCACTGGAGTGGACATTTGAAGTCAATGCTCTTGTTTGGCTCCAGGAGCAGCTCAATATCTGGCTAGAGGAGAGGGAGAAAAGTTTCCTAATGCTAAGAGAAGGGGAAATTTCAGATTTTATTTTCTCCATTCTCATGCTCAGTCATGGTGGTTATAGGGGTGCAGGGATCTAAAATCAGATGGACACATTTACTGTATTTTAGAATAGTGAAAAACTAGAACAAAGAAATTAGAAGTAAATTACATTGCACTTACTGAGTTAGATATTACACAGCCATCAGACATTTTCTAAGAATTTATAGTACCGAAACTGCTTACACCAAAGTAAAATAAAGGACATATTGCTTATATATTTTATTTTAACCATGTCAAAAGATAAACAAATACTCAAAGAAATAGACTTCAATATTTGGAAAGTTAATATTTACTTCTTTTATTTGAGAAAGACCTTAAAGATTCACGAACTGTAATAACTTGTCATTTTTCTGAAACAGCTTCCAGGTGTCTGAAATTCTGGAATGTGTCACTTAGCTAGAGAGTAAGCTAGGGGAGCAGCCGTTGGGAGGACTGGGCCTGTGTCTTTCCTGTGCAACTTCCCATGTCCTTACTTTGCACGAAAACAATTAGGGCTACTATAGGAGAGTAGGTAAGAGAACAGATGGCTACCGATTTAGAAGGACTATAGCCAGTCATTAATGAGTTTAACACCAGCATCTAAAGGTGGTTTTATTACTGCTCTGCACTCAAATATGAAAATCTGAATTTTTAAAATTATAGATTATGGAGACAACTGTATCCTACAGTGCATGTGTGAATGAGGGAACTCACAAAACACTTATGATATACCTCTTTGGGATGCTCAAACACACTACAAATTGAAATGTTACAACCATCTAGTTTGTGGCCGACGAAAACGTTTGTTTTCCATTTAGGCCCTTTTTTTGTTACATATTCCACAAAGGGGTAAGCTGAGGGCAGTAACACAAATTGACTTAGTACTAGAAAATAAGTCTTTTTTCTTGACTAGATCAAGTAAAGCAACTGCCAGGAAATCCCAGTCATTCAAAGAAAATGGTGGGAAGCAAGCGCTGAGCCTCATGCTCACCTTATAGCACCTGTATTTATATAGAATCACCAGGAGAATAGTCATGACAACAATGACGCTGATCATGATAGCAGCATTCAGAATTGAGTGCAAGGCTCTCTGGCCCACGGTCTCCGTGTCTTCTGTGAATGGTGTATAGATTCTACAATAAAACAAAACACAAAGCCCCAGGGAAGTGTTAACGGATATCCCAAACTACACACCCCTCCAATACCAGAGTTTTCTTTCCTTGATTCAACTGATCTTTTATAACTATTTTACATCTCATCAACCTTGTCAAGAACTTTTAACCTAAGAAAAATAGCTATACTCATTTGCTTCAAAATAAAATAAAAATTGGATGAACTTACTTATTGGCTCCATCTAGTGGATGTTTTATACTGAAATAATTACCTCATCACATGTTCTTTCTCCAGTTTATCAGTATTTTAAGAACCAGAGTATGCCACATAAACTAGGCTAAAAGTGGTTGTAAGAGAAGGTAATATGGCTTATAATTACTTTCCTTCTTTGGAAAAATGACTGCAACTGGAACAGTCTTGATACAATGTCACCTCCATCCTCCCCTTGTTTTTCACTCACATAAAATCTAACTCTTGGTGCCAATGTCACCACCTAAAAGATTTTATTTCTGACTCCCTTAAACTAAGGAGTGGCCATGGAACTAAATAATGGTCAGTGAGTTATAAGCAGATGTGCTGTGTGAAACTCCTAAGAAGGAGATACTTCTGCTGAGAGATATGTCTCATGTCTCCCCTCCATGCCTCCCTGCTAGAAGGTTGGGCTGCAGCACCCCTACTGGACTATGGGATGACTAGAGGATGAAAGCCAAAGGAGGAGGACCCTGGCTTCCTGTGAAGCCACTATACCAATCTGGACTACCTAAGGGCCATAAGGTGGGAAAGAGCCTATTCTGTGGGAGAGACAAAACAAATCTGTAATTTAAACCGGCTTCTTAGATTTTCTACAACAGAGTCATCAAACTTCCAGTCAAGTACTATAGTAAACATCTTAAACTGTACAGGTCAGATGGTCTCTTGTTGCTGTCACTCTGCCATTACAGTATGAAAGCTGCCAAAACCAAGATATAAATGAATGGACGTAACTGTGTTCCAATAAAATTTCATTTACAAAAATAGCTGTGGGCTGTAGCTTTCAAACCCATTTGACAATATGTAGTCAAAAAAACGTAACTCTTATATTATACAGAAAATAATCCCCACCCTCTTTTGGCTATTATCCCCACCCCTGCCCTCCATTTGTTGTCTTAGCCTTTCTCCCCAAAGTGCTAAAGAGTTTGGCTTTCAGAACATCATGTAGTTTTTCATCATGTAGTTTGGAAATTGGCACTTGCCAATTTCAAATTCTAAAATTCACTGAAAGCCTTTCTGAACCCCACTTGGAATGGAGGTGACATCTGAATTGAAGCATTTTTCTTTTGAAGCACCAGCAGCACCAAAGAATTAACATGACATTCCCCAAGCGTCTAGAGAACCAGCCTGCATTAATTCTTCATCCCTTCATTTAATAACTTTTCTTCCGGCTAAGTATTATTATGTACCTTGCCCTGTATCTCTTTTAGACCTTACAGGTACAGAAGCACTAAGCATTAAATAATGTAAATGAATATGCATACCGTGACAAGTGAAAAACAACAGGTTATTATGAGACTCTCAGGAAAGATCTAATTCTGTTAAGAGAATCAGGGAAGTTATCTTTGAGGACTTGTTAAGCCAAAATAAACAGATCCACAAAAGCTGGAAAAGGAAAGAACATTCCAGGCAGAAGAACAATGGCGCTAAGGGCCCTGAGGTGGGAAAGATCACTGCTTAACTCTTTACCTACCCAATTCCAAATAACATCGACCCTATCTAACAACACTACAACGAAACAGAATCCTGCAGGTTTCATTTTCTCTACTTTGAAACCTCAAGTAATTAGTGTCCCCTCACTCTGGCCACGTGAGGATGGCCTCTCCTGCCTTCATGTCCCGAAGTCTTCAAGGTATGAAGAAAAGCTACTGTGGTTTTGAGAATAAAAAAAAAACAAAACACTCATACATACAGCTGCCCATCCTTCCGGGTATAAAAGCTGACAGATTTGATGGTGGCTACGACCACCACCATACACAGAGTCACAGGCACAAAGAGCATGATCACATGTTTGGCGCCGTATTTCAATGTCAGCTCCTCATCCTCTTCTTCATCTTGTTCTGCCACCTGCTGTGAGTTACCCTGAGGTCGACCATTAGATACTGGCTCAGGGCTGGCCCGCATCCGCCGCTCGTTGCCATGCTCGTGCCGTTCTCTACTGTCATTCTAAAAGCACAAGAAAAATTTGTTCAGTAAATCAGACTCTCAGTGAAATTGAGGTATTCTATGTAAAAAACAGACACCAGACCTAGGATTTACAACAGTTGCATCATTACTTGAGTTCTAAGTATTCAAGGTAAGGAAGACTCAACGTGTAAGTCCACTAGATTGTTCACCACTGCTCACTGACGGGACCCTTTCACCTGGGTTACCTGTTTTCCCTTCCATTTTCAATTTAATAAAACCATATGCTTTGAGGTTTCACTACAAAACTGACACCTCATGAAACCATCTTGATTTTTTCAAACTGATGGAGTGCTCGCCCCATGCTTTCAGACCAGTTATACTAAGAACTGTCTAACCTTCATTATTAGTGAGACGTAAAACATTGCAGTAATGTTCAGGGATTATGCTTTTTTTTTTTTCCCCTAAGATAGCATTGCTTTTCTTTTAACCTGTTATTTCTTACTATTTCTTACAAGTCTACAATTATCTAAAAAAAGTAGTCAATTAAAAAATGTTTACAGAGAGAAACTGACATCTGATACAGATGTCCCCAGGTATTCCCACCAGCCCCAAAAAGAGTAAGGGTACAACAGGCACACAGTGAATGAAAAAAGACATGAGAACTTATTTTTTGACCCTACTTTCCTTGGACTGAATTCCTAATCTGAACACTACTTTGTTACCATTAAAGTAATCCTGGGTATCTTTCCTATCTTCCAAATTCAACTTCCTTTTTGGTATCACTGTTCATATTTCTAAAACTCAGATTTTGTAAAGGGTGGAATAACTCCCAAGAGCAGTTAACAATAATAAACATGATAACCAGAGAAAAATAATAACCACTCCTCCTCCTCACAGATAAGGAAACAGGAGATGAAAGCAGCCTGGCAGTCACTGGTGCTGGTGAGATGGAACCAGCAGGGTCGAGAAGACCGCGTAAGGACACACAACTCTTGTACTACACTTTGACTACAGTATACAATGTATTACTACCATTCATTAAAAGTACAGTATTCGGGCCTCCCTGGTGGCGCGGTAGGTTGGGCAACACACTGTGAGGTAAGCAGCAGCCACTGCAGCATGAGTTCGATCACTGCTGCCAGCCAGGGAGGTAACCTGCATGGCATAGCAGACCTTGCCTGCCTCGCCCACTGCTCCCCTCAGCAGTGTGTTTCAGTCAGTCTGCCTGTTCTGTTTCCGGCTCTGTCTCTGGTGAATCCTCTCACCACCCTGAACTCTGGCCTGTACCCCAGCTCTTGTATGCATAGATAAAATCTTTAAAAAAAAAAAAGTACATTATTCATTAAAAGTACACCAGGGCCTCCCTGGTGGCACAAGGGGTTAAGTCACACACTATGAAGGTGCCCAAAGCCACTGCAGCATGAGTTCAATCCCTGGCCAGGGAGATGACTCAAAAGGTGCAGCAGACCTCTCTGGTCCTGCCTATTGCTCTCCACAGCAGTGTATTTCAGTTTATCCACTGTCTCTGGTGCACCCCCCCTCACCTCTGGCCTGTACCCCAGTTCTTGTATGCATGTATTTTTAAAAAGTACATTAAAGAAACACCATAAAATTACTACAATGTACCAGGGATTGTAATAGGTGTTTTACATATAATCCTCACAGCCACCCCATTGTGACTTCACAGTGAGTATGACAGAGGCATTTGAACCCAGGTCTGCATGACTGCAGACACCAACTTTTTTTTTTTTTTTTTAACTTTCTTTTCCCCAAGGTCCATCTCATATATCCCTTGACTCTTCGTCCCCTCCCTCAGAAACCTCATTTTTTAAATTAAAAACCACTAGTTTTTATATGTATTTTACTTTGTTGAACTGTTCACTAAGTAAACGTGCAGTATTTGTCATTCTGACTTGCTCTACTATATACTGTTTTCTCAAATTCCTTCCATGTTGCTGTAAGTAGCAGCATTTCATCTTTTCTATGGCTGAACAGCATTCCATAGTGTAGAATCTTGGTTTTTTGGCTGGGTACAGTATACTTTATGGTACATGACAAGGCAGGGTTCCCTAAGTTATAAGTTATTCTCCTTCTCTAGGGGGTCTGGAATGGAACTATAACAAGGTCAGGAGAATCTCAACATACTGGATGAATGGGGGAATGATTCTCTGGCAGCTGAGGATCCTTCAAGCTCTTATTTCTCAGCAGCCATGCGGACCATAAGGCCCACCACTCTAAGGCTGTAGTCAAATTCAATGACGTACCAGGAATTGAGCTTGATAAAGTAGTTGAGGGCAATGCCAGCCCCAGCATCAAAGGTGGAAGAGTGGGTTTCACTATTAAAGCAGGAGACAACATGGTCCTCAACATAGTCCAGGATGTCCTTAAAGGGGCTCTGAGATGCCTGGTTCACCACCTTCTTGAAGTTACTGTATTTAGCAACTTACTCCCAATGGCAGATCAAAACCACAACATTAGGGTTGGGGCCAGTGAGCTTCCCATTGAACTCAGGGAAGACCTAGCCCACAATCTTTGGGCCCAAGTAGAGGCAGGGATGATGTCCTGGGTATTCCCTTGGCCACCACACCACAGCTTCCCAAAGGGCTGCCCATGGTCTTCCGTATGGCAGTGATGGCATGGACTTTGATCATGGTTCCCATAAAGCCAAAGCTGTCATTGATGACACTGGCCATGGGGACCAAGCAGTTGATGAAGATGCTGTTGTCAATACTGCAGGAGTTGTCATACTTCTCATGGTTCACGCCCACCACAAACATGGTAGCATCAGCGAAAGAGGCAGAGATAATGACCCTTTTGGTACCACCCTTCAAGTGAGTCCCAGCCATGTCCAATGTGAAAGTCAGTGAACTCTACAACACTTTCAGCAATGAAAGTACTGAGGGTAATCTCCTTCCTGGTGGAGGGAAATGGGCTTTCCATTGGTAAGAAACCTCCAGTTCTCAGTCTTGACTATACCATTGAACTTGCCATGGGTAGAATCATAATGGAAAATACAAACACATAGCTGAGGTCAATGAAAGGGTCATTGATTTCAACAACAGTCACTTTGCCAGAAATAAAAGTAGGAATGGTGACCAAAAGCCTAATCTAGTCAAATTCATTGGCTTCAACCTTCACCATGGTATCTCAGGGACATGGCTGGCACTGCATCAGAAGTACAGTTGAACCCGGAGGAGCATAGAGCCCTATCTTATTGATCCAGTTTCCTATAGATGGACATTTATGTTGTGTCCAAGTCCTAACTACTGTAAGTAGTGCTGCAATAAGCATTGCAGAACATACTGTTTTTCGAGTTGTTGGTTTCATTTTCTTTAGATAGTCAAATTGGAATTGCTGAGTCATACAGTATTTCCACCTTTAGATTTTAAGGTAAATCTAGATCACTTTTCAAATTGGCTACATTTCCGCAATATATACGGTATATTCAGCAGTATAACAAGGACTCCTTACTTAACATGCTCGCCAGTACTTGTTGGGAAAATTTTTAATGTGTGTCCTTCTCATAAGTATGAGATGGATGGTACCTCATTTTGGTTTTAACTGGCATCTCTCTTACTGGAAGTCATGATGCACATACTTCCATTTATCTACTGGTCTTCTGGATATTCTTTTTGGTGACTTGTTTTGTACAGATCTGCTGCCCATCTATTAATTGGATTGTTTTAATGTTGTTGAACTGTATAAGATTTTTATGTACCTTGGATTTTTTAAAAAAAAGATTTATTTATGGGGCCTCCCTGGAGGCTCAGCGAGTTGAGCACCACACTGTGAAGCATCCTCGGCACAGCAGTGCAAGTTCAATCCCTGGCCAGGGAGGGGATCCACATGGCACAGCAGACACCTCCTGCCTCGCCTGCTGCTCCCCTCAGCTGTGTACTTCAGTTGCTCTGCCTGTTCTGCTCCCAACTCTGTCTCTGGTGAATCCTCTCACCTCCCACGACTCTGGCCTGTACCCCAGCTCTTGTATGCTTAAATAAATCTTTTTTTATTTATTTATGCACACAAGAGCTGGGGTGTAGGTCCGAGGTGTGGGGGAGTGGGATGAGAGGATTCACCAGAGACAGAATGAGGAGCAGAACAGGCAGATTGACAGAAATACACTGCTGAGAACAGTGGGTGATACAGGAGAGGTCTGCTGTCTCACATGGGTCAGCTCCCTGGCCGGGGATCGAACTTGTGCTACAACAGCTTTGGATAGCTTCATAGTGCTAAGACTTAACCCCTGACACCATCAGAGAGGCCCTGTATCTTAGATTTTAATCCCTTATTTGTTGTATACTGTGTAAACACTTTCTCCTATTAGAATCTCTTTTCAAACTACTTGTACTTATGTTCACTCTATAAAATGTTTTAATTTGAAGTAATCTCAACTTGTCTATTTTTGCAAGTATTTTCCTTGCCATAGGGGTTAAGAATTCATTTTTATTATTGTGGTCATGAAACACATTCTAATGTTTTCTTCTATATACTTTATTTTTGCAGGTGTTATGTCTAACTCTTTAATCCATTTGGAATTATTTTTGTGCATGAAGCTTGAGAGTGATTCAATTCCATTCTTTTACCTATAGCAGTTTTCCCAGCACCAATCATTAAACAGACTCACTTCCCCATTGTATGGCTTGTTTACTACAAATCAGTGTTAATATGTATGTGAATTTATTTATGGGCTTTTGATTCTACTTCATTAATTCATATATCTATTTTTTATGCCAACATCACATTGTTTTAGTATTACTGGTTTGAAGTATAATTTAGAACAATCTCCTTTCATAAGGATACGAAAAAAAAAAAAAGAAGAAAGGTCAGGACATAGGATGCTTCTACGTCTCTTTTTTTTTTTTTTTTCAGGAATGTGCTTGTATCCTAAGGCCTTTTATAGTGCCATGTAAATTTCAGTATTTTTTGTTCAATTTATTTGAACACTACTATTAGTATTCTGATAGGGGATTGTATTAAATTAACATCACTTTACAAAGAACAGCCATTTAGATAATACTGATTCTTAGCATTCCATGGATAGATGGGATATATCTTTTAATTTTCTTTTCTTTTTTTTTTTTAAAGATTTATTTATTTATGCATACAAGCACTGGGGTACAGGCCAGAGGTGTGGGGGGGGTGAGAGGATTCACCACAG
>JAGFMF010012094.1:1941781-1954282 GCA_019455555.1 Galemys pyrenaicus | reverse complement strand
CAGCGGACCTCTCCTGCTGTGCCCGCTGCTCCCCTCAGCAGTGTGCTTCGGTTGATCTGCCTGTTCTGCTCCCTGCTCTCTGTGGTGAATCCTCTCACCCCCCGCCACGCCTCTGGCTTGTACCCCAGTGCTTGTATGCATAAATAAATAAATCTTTAAAAAAAAAAAAAAAAGAATTTCAAGTTTGTAAGAGAGGTGGGGAAATCATTAGTTTCTATAGCTGTGGAATGGAATTAGGTCTTAGGAAGAGGATAGATGGGGTGAGTGTGGACTTGTTGGTCACTAATGTAATACAACAATTGTGGATGGAAAAATACAGTGTGAGATTATAACCAAAGAAAGAAGTGTAACAACCCCTAAACATAAGTAACAGGTGACAGGAGAAAAATCAGCAAAAGAGAGTAAGAATTGTTGGGAGAGAAGAAAACCAAGGAATCAAAAACCAAATCACAGAAACCAAAGGAGGAGCGTTTTTCAAAGAGGTATAATCAATAGGCTCCATGAAAGCTGAAATGTTACTCCATTTCATAGCAGGAAGTTTACCAACACCTTTACAAAAATAAAACAGTTCAGACGGAAGTCAAATCATAAATCATAACAGATTGGAAAACAAATGGAAACTGAGAAATTAAAGGCAAACGTTCTTTGAAAAAAAGTGTGAAAAGGTATCCGAAAAAGTTATTTTAAGTCTATCAGAGACTTGAACTTACTCAGCAGGACAAGGCATAGAGTTAGGGTCAGAAGAAGGAACTGATGATGAACACAGGGAAACGATAATAAATGAAACAGGGTGGCAGACAAATGGAGGGGAACGAAAGGAGAGGAGCTGACCTAATAAAGGCACTGCCCCAGTCTGGAGATCAGGAAGTAGCACTTTAACCTCATGGAGAGACTGTTTAAGAGCACTCAAACTATGAGAAAAGGAAACTACCGCAGGCACAGAAGGCAGAAATAAATACGCCACTGACCAAGAAAGAAATTTTGCTGAACACAAGTCACTTGAGCAGCCAAAATGCAGTAGGAAGGAAACAGTTATGAGGAAACAGGGTCTGGAGGACAGGGCAGCTGGGTAGCAGAACTCAGTGAATCCTACTTCTATTTTCTTATAAGGAAGTCTAAGTCAGATGCTAAGAATGTTATTTTTGTGACTAATGTTAAGTGATAACAATTATGACCAACTTGATGAATTGATGTTAAATATAAACTAAATACAAGTAATAAAAGCTATCTTTACACAGTATTTGGTAATATAAAAAAATACTCTCATATTATCAAATTTATACTTTTCATATGTGGACATTTTTGATAGATGAACACTAAAGCAACTTGTCCAAAATCTCATAGCCAGAAAAACTGAAGAGGCAAAAATCAAATTCAAATCTCTTGCTCCAAAATCTGTGTTCTTTCTCTGACACCACAGCTATCCTATTAGGCTACTCAAACAGTAAATTGGGTAAGTCTAGGATGAAAGAGGTAATCATGATATGTTTAAGTACAGTATTCAACTGGATGTTCTGGTTTATAATGAACTTTCATTAGCCAACTCCACCCTGCCCTACCTCCAAAGTTGCTGATATGGCATACTGGAGCAGACTTAAACACACACACACACACACACACACACACACACACACACCTTCCTCTTTACTGTACTCACAGTACTTTACTTTTTTTTTTTTTAAAGATTTATTTATTTATGCACACAAGAGCTGGGGTACAGGCCAGAATCCAGGGAGGTGAGAGGAGTCACCACAGACAGAGCGGGGAGCAGAACAGGCAGACTGACTGAAACACACTGCTGAGGGAAGCAGCGGGCTAGGCAGGAGAGGTCTGCCTCACCATGTGGGCCCCCTCCCTGGCCGGCAGCAGGGATCAAACTCGTGCTGCAGTGGCTGCGGTCTGCTTCATAGTGTGTTGCTTAACCCACTGCGCCACCAGGGAGGCCCAGTACTTTACTTTTTAGATATACTCTGACTTTAGAATCCTAAAAATGTTTTACTTGTTTAAGAGAGAAATTGTACTTAAAAAAAATTCACATACACTCAGTTTCAAAATAGTACTTAGTCCAGTTTACACTGAGGTTCACCCTTGGTATTGTATTGTATTTTGAAAAATGTTTACCATGTATTTATGACTACAGTAAATACAATAGCAGCATAGTAATAACAGTTATAATAGCAAAGATTTATTGACCAAGTATGAGCTAGACACTAATATATTAAACATTTTACATAAGTTACCTTATTTAATCCTAGTAAAATTAAATTTACTATTACAAATTACTGTTAGCAGGTAAAGAAACTGAACCTAAGAGTGGCCAGATAATTATCCAAGATCACAAGAGCTAAGAAGTTCTAGAACAGCGATTCTATCCTAGAAGAAGATCTCTATCAAAGTATCTTACTATTAGTTATCACCCATATACTACTGACTGGGTAAATTATAGGAACATAAAATGGAGATTATCTCAAAATTCTCACTGTTACAAATAATGCTTCAGTAAATGTTCTTATTTGTTTTCTTGGCACTTTTCTGCTAGTTTTTAAAGGATAAATTTCCAGAAAGGGGAATGCTAGATTAAAAAGTATGTACAGAGCCTCCCTGGTGGTGCAGTGGGTTAAGAAATGCACTATGAAGCAAACCACAGCCACTAGAGCACGAGTTCGATCCCTGCCTCCAGCCAGGGAGGGGACCCACATGGCAGGGAAGACCTCTCCTGCCTCGCCTGCTGCTCCCCTCAGCAGTATATTTCAGTCAGTCTGCCTCTTCTGTTCCCCACTGTCTCTGGTGAATCCTGTCACCCCCTCCCACACCTCTGGCCTGTACCCCAGTTCTTGTATGCATAAATAAATAAATCTTTAAAAAATTTTTTTTGAAAATGTGTATTTTTAGATCTAACTGTCACATTATCTCCAAAGAGCACTGTATTTGTAGATTCATCTGACAACCTGCCTCCAAATAAATACTCTGACTCTTGTGCATGGCATGTGAGAATGCTGATTACTCCATATCTTGAGTAGCAGTGGGTATCAATCTTCATTCACTGGAAGGTGAAAATGGAACGTGTTCAATTCTATACCTTGGTTATTAGTATGATTGATCAACCAGTCTTTTCATATACTTATCACCCTTGATGTTTTCTTCCTCCGCAGATATTATTTATTTCATTTGGTAATGTCATCACTCCGGTATAATATCAGGCCATATTTGTCATTATGCATTACAAGCCTTTGTCCAATTTGTTTTCTGACTCTATTCATGGCAGTTTTGCCACAGTTTAGATTTTGTATTGCTAAATACGAACTGAAATGATTTTACAAGGAAAATAAAAACTTCTGACTGTACCCCAAATTCTGATGTTTTAAACATACACATATCTGTTTAAATACACACACATCTATAGATAGTTACAATGTTTATAAATGTTGTATTCTACTTTTCATCTAATATCATGTCACGCATACATTCCCATGTGTAATAGTTAACATGCCTAAAGAGTTAATTTTCCAATATGCAAATTATTTACTTAAAATTAATGTTTATATGAAAAGTATCAATTCTGTCTTTGTGAATATTGTTTGGATTCCTATAATTAGAAATGTAAGGTTAAGCCTGCACTGTTGGAAAAACTAGAAGAGCAGCTTAGCTAAAGAAGTGGCAAGTTATAAGAAATCTTGAGATATTTATTAATCATAAGCAGTATGTTTCCAACAGCACACAGAATTCCATCCAACACTATCTATGCTTTGTGAGTCTCTGGAGCTATAGCTTTAACTGTTACTCTAACATTAAGGAAGGTTGTTGCTGCCCTGAACAACTGACATAACTGGTTAGAGATAATATTTAACATTTATGGGGCTGTTAAGTGCGAACCTCAAGTTTTTTAAACTATGAAGATCTATGCAAAAGAATTCTGGTTTTATTCCCATTACAAGAGAAACATGTTCCTCTGGAAGGCACCAATATCTTATGTTCTTTTTCTCCTTTCTTCACTCACAAGGAATACAGGTAAATTACTACAAACAATATAACACCACTGTCAAAGGCTGATTGTACCTGTGGACACATGATTTAGTTTAAACTGAGATCATTCCTTTCATTTATATTTTTTTTCCTCAAGGTCCCAAGTACTTAAAGGATTTTAAATATCTTAAAGGTTAGCTTTCTGTTTAATTCATAGGAATTCTCACACTTAAAAGAATGAACCACCAACATCTGGAAAATACAAATAGTTATATAAGTTTATGATTTGCTAACAACTTAATAAATTTATGTTTAATGTTTTCAATTCACAAAAGACATTACAGGTGACCTTCATCTACAAAGGCCACACATATTTTCATGTTGTAAATTTGCTACTGGAGATAACAGATTTACAGAAATACTTTTAGTAATTGCTTATACAAAACATCATTATTGACCTTACAATGGATTATACTTTGACTTCTTTTCCACAAATGATAGCTTTTTTCCCCACAAATGATTATACTTCAAGGATTCTTTTTTAACAAATGATTCCTTTTTAATCTAAGTGAAAAGAGCTATTAATAACATATTTCCTTAATGACTAGAAAATTTGGGTCAGAATGAGTATAAATAAAAATACCAAGTATTCAACTTAGAAATCTGATTATTTTTCTCAGTCACTTTCCCTTCATTACTTAAATATAGTGGTTCTCAAACTATGGTCCCTAAATCACAGGATCTGGAATTGGTCAAAAATGCAAATTCTCTGATCCCATCTCAGACCTATAAAATCAGAAACTGAGTGTGGGACCAGAGAATTTGTATAAACAATTCTTCCAGGAAATGTCAACACACACTAAGTTTTAAAAACTACTGCTCTAACACTCTGCAGGGAAGAGGGAGGGATTGGGATCAAGGCAGAGATGGGAAGAGCACAAAGGACTATGGTGATGGTGCACGGGTGAATTGGTGGTGGCAATTATATGGGGACTATACCAGAGAAAAGAAAGCAAACATTGTATGAAAACATAAATAAATAAAATAAAAATTACTGGTCTAATATACATTATCTAAGGTACAGTTAATAAACTAATGTTAGACTTAAAAAATTCACTTTTTTGCATCTTAGAAAAAATTCTCCGCTAATCTACATAATGTTAATCTAGATCTATGTTAACATGGATGTGAAGTCTACACCAAGTTAAATACAAACTTTTGTTCGGTTAAGATTTCACTTAGTGTAGGATGAATATATAATAAAAACATAAATAACCTCGTAAAAATACTCTTCAAAAATTACAAAGTACATACAGCAAGTAAGACAAAATGTTAAAGTTTAACAAAGTTGTATGGCAGATACATGGTAGCTCATTATATCACTTGACATACTTTTCTGTAAATGCTTAAAATATTACACAATAAAAATTTAAGGAAAAGTATTTGGGTTAAAAAAAATCATTGCCTTCACCTTTCTGACTAATCTCATCAAACTTTAAGTCTCTTCACTTAGTATGAGATTATCCTTAGCAGCCCACAGAGGGAAAGGTTATTTTCTAGGCTCTGGCTACCTAACATTGTATCTGTTAAGAATGAAAACAAGGCAACCTTTGACCTTTGGACCATGAAAAATGCTTTAAACAATATCTTCTATTCAACACTAACAACCTATCATTACACAAGAAAGTCAATTAATTGAATAAGACTTGGTTAATCAGATCCAAAACTATTTCAATTTCATTATACTCCTAATAGGGTAATCAATTTGATCCTATTTTCTCAGGACTCCTCCAATTTTAAAACTGAAAGTCTGTTGTTCCAGGAACCTCTCTCTGTCTTGGGCTCATTGGAACAACTGACCACCTTAAACCTAGTGATGACAAAACCTCCCAGCTGGAAGGGAATTTACCTACGAAACCATCTAATTTTACAGGTGGTAAAATGAGGTACTATGAAGCTAAGTACCAATTAAACCAAACTTACACACAGCTGCTTCAAATTACAACTGGGTCAAAGCTAGTCCTTCCCTTTGCAAGGTCTATTTATAGATCACTCAGCCACAACCCCCATATGTCAATTCATCAACGCTTCCTAGACAGTTTCAGTCTCTGGTCACCCTCTTCCTTCTTGCCCAAAATCAAAGGACTGTTTCATGATACCTGCTCAAGACTAGGGAAGCTTCTGACCTTGGAGGAAGACACTGAGTAGAGGAAAGGAATAAAGAATCCATAATTTCTCACTGATATAGTTATTGTCTCCATTTAGTTTTAAAAATATTTTTGAAAAGTTTCTCTTTGAGGGCCTTCCTGGTGACCTAGTGGTCAACGTTTAGTGCTAATACCACAGCAGCCTGAATTCGATCCTCAGTCAGGGAGCTAACCCATGTGGTGCAGCAGATCTCTTCTATCTCACTCACTGCTCCCCTCAGCATTGTATTTCAGTAGATCTGCCTGTTCTGCTCCACACTCTGTTTCTGGTGAATATTCTCATCCTCCACACCGCTGGCCTATATCCCAGTTCTTCTCTGCAAAAATAAATAAAATCTTTAAAAGAAAAAAAAAAGAGGGGCCTCCCTGGTGGCGCAATGAATCACACAACACACTAGGGAGCAAAACCGTAGTCACTGAAGCACAAGTTCCATCCCTGCCGCTCGCTGACCGGGGAGGTGACCCACATGGCGCAGCAGACCTCTCCTGCCTCACCTGCTGCTCCCCTCAGCAGTATATTTCAGTTAATCTGCCTGTTCTGTTCCCCCTTCTATCTCTGGTAGATCCTTTCACACACACCCCACACCTCTGGCCTCTACCCCAGTTCTTAGATGCATAAATAATCTTTTAAAAGAAAATTTCTCTTCATCTTGTAATTTTCAATGTTAAATAGCACGACTGTATACTCTAGAGAATATACTCTTACGGAGAAACACTTTGAGTAGTTATTCAAAGGAAGGAAAGACAGATGGAAAACCTGCTTATTTATGGTGAATATCCCCAAAATGCAAATCAAGCTACATAATATTTGTGATAGTTTCTAGCATGGAATTTATCAAATTAAAGATACTATATTCAATTTTTCATTTTCTTTCCTGAGTAGAGTGGAAAGATCCAAACTTTCCACATATCTTAATTTCTCTTAAATTACTCTAGTCACTTAACAAATAAAGAATAAGCATGATAAAGTTTTTTTTTAAAACAGGCATAAAAAAAGAGGCTTGCTTTAGTGTACTTGTATTTAACAGACCCACCATCTAAAAGCAGACATAAAATAGCTGCTTTCAAATCATCCACAAAAAACACTCAACTATCCAATTTAAATTTGGATGCATTCCCATGGTTTTCATAACCAACCAGAACATAAACACATACAATGGTTTCTTTATGGCCAGAAAAAAAATAAAAGAACAATGAGATTCTTATCCTCTTTGGGATTTTTAAAAGTACATCTGTGTGAAAAGTGAATACACAGACTGTTTTTTCTTCCCCAGAATTTTTTTCATACAATATCTCCTTTTAGTATTATGTTTTTCTGGGGTAAGAGATAGCCAGGAGAAGAGAAAGAATACTGGAGTGAGTTTGGCATTAGAAAGCACAATTTTAAGTCCCAGGTCTCTCACTTTATTTCTTATGCTATCTTGGACAAGCATTTACACTGTTCAGTGGGAACAATATTTATCCAACGGTGACTTGAAAGTATGAGTGTCTGCAGATCTCTGTGAGTTGTACAAGGCATTTTTAAGAAGTTAAACAAGGGCCCGCCCTGGTGGTGCAGTGGGTTAAGCAACACACTATGAAGCAAACCGTAGCCACTGCAGCACGAGTTCAATCCCTGCCGCCGGCCAGGATGGGGACCCACATGGCGCAGCAGACCTCTCCTGCCTCGCCCACTGCTCCCCTCAGCAGTGTGTTTCTGTCAATCTGCCTGTTCTGCTCCCCGCTCTCTGTGGTGAATCCTCTCACCCCCCCACACACACCTCTGGCCTGTACCCCAGTGCTTGTATGCATAAATAAATAAATCTTTAAAAAAAAAAAAAGAAGTTAAACAAAAGATAAGTTTATTTGACATTACATTATTAATAGAAGAGTCAACATTAAACAAATCAGACCTAATTTTGTAGTGTCCTAAAAGAACTAGAAGGTATGAGAACACAGCACTCACACTTGCCAAAACTAAGCCTTCAACACATGTAATTATCAATAAAAATCCTCTACAGCAACTATATCCACTCTAAGCACTCCTGAATTGACCACTCAGTAGGGTGTAAATAAGACAGAATAAAAGTCTATAAACTCTATAAAACCTGAGAGTGGGGCCTCCCTGGTGGCGCAGTGGGTTAAGCAACGCACTATGAAGCAAATCACAGTCACTGCAGCATGAGTTCGATCCCTGCCACCGGCCAGGGAGGGGACCCACATGGCGTAGTAGAACTCTCCTGCCTCGCCCACTGCTCCCCTCAGCAGTGTGTTTCAGTCAGTCTGCCTGTTCTGTTCCCCACTCTGTCTGTGGTGACTCCTCTCACCTCCCTGGACTCTGGCCTGTACCCCAGCTCTTATATGCATAAATAAATTTTAAAAATCTTAAAAAGAAAAGAAAACCTGAGAGTGATGACATAAAACTACTTTAACACTGGTCCACTCACTATATGCCAAGCACTATTGTTGGAGCTGGGAGTATAGGAGAGAACAAGGCAGGTTATCTATGTGGTCTACAGCAGTTTACACACAGTATGGAGAGGCACATGAAGGAATCAAGCCAACGGCACACAAAATGCTGTTTATGGGCCCTGTGTGTGTAAAGCAGAGTAAGGGTTTAGGGAGTAGGGGGTGGCAGGGAAAGAGGAAGGCCTGGGAAGGCAAGGCCCCACTGACAAGGTGACTTAGGTCAGACTTGATGAAGTAAGGGAGTCTTCTGAGAAGGTAAGAGAATAACCCAGGGACCAGAGGCAGAACTCAGGAAGTAGTGAGGGAGAGGGTGGAAAGAAGTAACAGGGAGTAGGGGAGGGGTTTTAAGATCTAATAGCCCAGATTTTATTCTGTCATGAGATGTCACCGGTGGGTCTGGTACAGATGAATGATATAAACTGTTTTCCCCCAACCCCAAAACCTGATGACTGTGAAATCTTTTGCTCAATATGTAAAAGATAAAAATCAAAGCTGCCCTGATTAAGAAAGGGGCAACCCAGAGACCTAAGTTGGCTCTTTCAACATTCCCTTTCCCTCCTCTGAACTATTTAAAAATGAGTCATCTGTAGCATTCAAACTTTCATGTCCTATATTCAATGAAGTTCATAATCTGTCACCTTCTAACTTTTCAAAAAGCTATTCCTAGGGAACAACAAAAAGAAGTAAATCAAGATGCCTAATAGAGGAGCAAATATGTCGCCACAAAAACATCCAGTCTTTAACACCATTTATCAAGCAAGTAACAAGGCATGAGGTGGAGCAGCCCCTTTCTCCCTGCCCCCACACCCTCTTACAGCTTGTATTCCCTTTTAGGGTTCCTCTTGATGTTCATTTTAACTCAATTTCACTTGATAGCAAATGTTCTAATAATACAGTGTGATGGTCTTGTTGACCTATCTCTAGATGTGGCCTATCCATTTATAATTTAAGAAAATTCTCCTCACATAAGTGTTACTTCTTCTATCAGTAATGACCTCCAAGTTTGCCTATTCTTATACTACCCACCTATCAAAATCTACTCTGTGAAGCTTTCCCCTACCAATATTTTGACCCTTAATTGGAGTTCTAAATATTTGGAGTGTAAAGAGAAATTCCAGACCATCTAGTGCTCTAGTCCACTCTCACTGCAGACTCAACCTGTGCAGATTTAGCTGGTAGTCTTCCAGTCTTCTGAGACAAGCATACAGTACCCACAGGACAGTCCATGTTCTTTCGGATGTACAGTAATCATGAGCAAAAACCACTTACTGATCTAGAACTGGTTTCCCTGTACCTTTTATCACTGGTTCTACCCTCCTGTTTTAACAAAGGAAAGTCTGACTCTCCCTCCTCTCATTCCCACTCCCCAGAAAGCCTGTGTAGTTTACAGTTGGCCTCGGGTTTTCCCGTAATTTCGCTCCACCTCTGAAAATCCTACCAATTCTCCAGTCACCTCTCAGGTCATCAATGAAACTGCTCATCTATCCTAATTAATTACAGGGTCTCAGGCAGATTGGATATCTGTGTGTATAGTTGGTGAGGAGTCTGTGTCCGTGCCACAGATTACATCCCTTTTGCGATTCTCTCCTCTGACTTCTACTCCTAGCCTTTCATTCATCACTGTGCCTTCTGTCAATGGACATTTACTGAGCACTGGCAGGAACCAGGCTATAACCTTCTACTAAAAATGTAAATAAAATCTACTCAGTCCACAGAAGGGTAAGCGCCTGACAGGGAAACAGTAAGGAGTTAGGGAGGTTAAAGAAGCCTCCAGGAGGTATTGTCCGAGCAAGGGAGGAACTGTATCAACACCTATCTCTCACATAGCCTGTGTTTCTAGCACCAAAATATACGTTTTTGTATTCAGTTGTACTCAGCAAACTTGGATGGATCACTAAATCAAGTCTAACAAAGACAGTTGCAAAGGCTGACACTGTACCTGGCTACGTACAGTATTGCTCAGGTGGTTGTCTTCGGACATCTGTGCATTCTGGAAGTAGGACAGGGGTGCAGGTAACTCTGTCATTGAAGCAACTGTATAGAAATACCTTTTCACAAAAAACAAAGCCGAATGGGGTTCTGAAAAGGAAAAAAGAATACAAAGCTTTGTGCATTACAATTATAGTTTTATTTTTAAATGCTTTCATAAATTGCATTCAGCAATAACAAACCTTTCTTTCATGTGTTCTCCCGGCCAATCTTTCTAAGGACCTTGCAGGCTGCTGTCACTTGTAGATTCCCAGATTAAGTCTGAAAAAGGATTTTAGCAGGTCACCCAGAGTTGGTTAAATCCTAGACAATCCATTCACACCAGCAAATACTTACAAGACCAATTATAAACCAGACATACATTAATTTGTTGTGATCTATAACTGACAAACCTTTCATCAGTGCAAGATAATCTCTTTGCTAATGTGTAGGTCTACTTGAGAAAAAACTATTCTCAATCACAAAGATATCTACTGACTTCAGATTTAAAGCTGAAAGATCTTTTTTTTCCCCAAATGGATTTTTAAATTTATTATATATTTTTTTACATTATTTTTCATTTTTGTACAGTGTGTATTTCTCATCCCCGTGGAATTCCCATCACCAATTAACCCCTGAACCAGCACCACAGTCCCTTGTGCTCTTCCCACCCATTTTGTTCCTTCTCCCTCCTCCTCCTCTCGGGAATGTCTCAGATTTATAGTTGTCTGTTGATTTTGATTCTTTCTTTATTATAATTGATTTTTTTCCCCTTAGTCCCTTGTTTGTTTCCTCTACATTCCTCCTATGAGTGACACCACCTGGTATTTTTCCTTTTCTCTCTGGCTTATTTCACTCAGCATAATCCCTTCTATAAAGCTAAAAGATCATAAAGAGTGTTTGCATCAACATTCCTTTTTTAATGCTAACCCAATCCAACCTAATTCTGATGTCTCCTTAAAATTATCCACTGTTTTTAATTTTGCAAAACTCTAATATCTCACCCTTACACAATGCCCCAAGGCAGGATCCATGTAGTTTACAAAAGCAAAAGGGAATGCAAGTTAGATGACTTGTTAAAAATCACACCAGGACAAAAATCGCAGATTCCTAACTCCCAGCCTCAGGCTTCCCCTTTGCATCCTGGCAAAACTTTATTTATACACATCACTGTCTCCCAGAGTTCCTTCCTGGGGGGTGGGGGAAAGGCACTATCCCATTTGCCTGGCTACCTCAATTCAGACATTTCTTTATGACTCTTTTTCCCACAGGTCTTCAGAAATACAGAAGGAAAAATATTTGTGTGCATGCCCAAGCAGCATTCTGAAACATAGTACTGAAAACATTACCATTTACATATTTATATTGATGGCGTTCTGTCAAAGTTCTATTTTTCACTTTTAACTTCAGAATCCTCTACCCTGTAAATACCTTTTTTATTCTAATGATTTTTCATCAAAAACACATAAAACAACTATTTCCTGGTGGCCTAAGGGTTAAGGACACTACCCTATCAAGCCATTTAACCCCTATCAAGGGGTTAAAGTCACAGCAGCTATTGGCAGCTGCTGCAGCATAAGTTCAATCCCCAGGCAGGGAGGTGACCCCCATGGGGCTGTAGACCTCCCCTTTCTTGCCTGCTGCTCCCCTCAGCAGTGTGTTTCAGTCAGTCTGCCTGTTCTGCTGCCCACTCTGTCTCTGGTGAATCCTCTTAGCCCTCGCATCTCTAGCCTACACCCCAGTTCTTATATGCGTAAATAAATAAATCTTTAGAGGGGGGAAAATAAAACAACTATTTCCTCTAGTAAAGATATCAAGTTCAGGGCCTCCCCGGTGGCGCAGTGGGTTAAGCAACACACTATGAAGCAAACCGCAGCCACTGCAGCACGAGTTCGATCCCTGCTGCCGGCCAGGG
>JAGFMF010012094.1:1913890-1931532 GCA_019455555.1 Galemys pyrenaicus | reverse complement strand
CCTGTTCTGCTCCCGCTCTCTGTGGTGAATCCTCTCGCCAACCCCCCCCCCCCACACCTCTGGTCTGTGCCCCAGTGCTTGTATGCATAGATAAATGAATCTTTAAAAATAAATAAATAAATAAAAAAAGCAGAGTTGCCTGCTTAAAAATTCAGCCCCCACTCAATGAACAAGAATCTAAAGTCATCAATTCATGACTAATACATGATGTGGCAGACTAGGCAGAAATGGCAGTCATTAAAACATGTCTAGAGATTATCTTTTCTCTGTGGCCATTTTAGATTACCATTCCTAATTTGGTCTTCATATAAATCAAGTAATAATGAAACATTCCCCATGTCTCCTTCAGTAGAGGACATCCATGTTAAGAATAACTACCAGTTTCCAGTGCCTTGACACAATCTCAGGTGTGTGAAACATTCATTGTATCCCTGGAAATTTGCTGTGAATTGAGCAAGAAGGCATTGTGCAGATTTCTACAAAAACTATGATTCCATGAAAGAATGAGATGAAGTGGCTGTTAGCTTTCAGAGTGCAAAGCTGATTTTGGAATCAAACGGATTTCTCTGGCTCCCAGTAACAAACCCTAGAAATCTGACTGTAAATGAGGCTACAAGATGGGAAAGGGAAAGGGGAAAGTAAAGGAAGGAGACACAATAGACTATGATGGAGGGCTGAGGGGTCCTTGTTGGTGGGTGTGGTATGATGTATGCATCTGAAGGGTGATCCTACCCCAATGTTACCTAAATTAAATGAAAACAAGAAACTACAAAAAAATTTATTTGACTAGACTTCCATGGAAGTCTTGTTACTGACATGTGTTCCTGAATAATGCAGCATGATTTAGCTGGGCAAAGGAATGGTTTCTCATGCTAAATAATTGGAAAAAAAAAACTAAAGACGAAGAAGTTAATTAAAAATAAAAATGAAAGCAAAGGCAAATGAACAGATGTTTCAAAAGTGAAACAATCACATTTGGAAAACTACCAGTTTATCAAAAAACAAAAAGCTATGCCATTTGTAGGCTTCCCTGGTGGTGCAGTGGGTTAAGCAATGCACTATGATGCAAACCACAGCTACTGCAGGAAGACTTTGAATCCCTGCCCCTGGCTGGAGAGGTGACCCACATGGCACAGCAGACCTCTCCTGCTGTGCCCGCTGCTCCCCTCAGCAGTGTATTTCAGTTAATCTGCCTGTTCCGCTCCCCACGCTGTTTCTGGTGAATCCTCTCACCTCCCGCACCTCTGGCCTATACCCCAGTTCTTATATACAAAAATAAATCTTTTAAAAAGTTGTAAGCTCACTTTGGTCTGTAGTTATAACAGTTCTTGCATTTAAAAATATATATGGGGGCTTCCCTGGTGGTACAACCTATGAGCCACTGTAAGTAACACAATGTATCCACTACAGCATGGGTTTGATCCCTGCTGCCAGCCAGGGAGGGACCCACACCATGCAGCAGACCTCTCCTGCTTTACCCACTGCTCCCGCTCCCCTCAGTAGTGTGTTTCAGTCTATCTGCCTATTCTGTTCCCTGCTCTGTCTCTGGTGAAGCCTCTCACCCCTCTCACCTCTGGCCTGTACTCCTCTTGTATACATAAATAAATCCTTAATAAAATAAAAATAAAAATATACATGCAGATTTCCCAGTTTTCTTCCTAATACCCAGGGTATTTCTTCACCTATATGGGATTCCTTCTCATACATTTCACATGCAGTAACATTCACAAATCAATTTCACCATCTTCGCTAAGCAAAACTACATTTCAATTCCACACTGTTAACAGAGAACTGAAAGATAACTTGGAAAAATCTGTAACCACTTTGACATAAAAACTTCCAGCAGTTTTGGAAAGATGTAGAAAAATTCATAGAACTCGGAGAGAGCTAGATAAATAAGTCATGTTATACCTAGTCACATTTATTTGAACTTAAAATGTTTTACTTTCTATGAAAGGAGAAAAAAATGTTAAAAGTGTATATTTAATTTGACTCTCAAAGTCAGTTTTTTTTTTTTTCCAAATTGTCCACCATAGCTAGTACACATGCATGATTAAAAACAGTACTCTACACAAAAATATTTAACCTCTGCTGTTACGGTTTACCAGGAAATGCTGTAAGATTCAGAATAAGTAAAAACATTTAGCTCTCTTAGGAGAAAATGTTCTCAGACTAGAATACTGGAGTTGTGCTCAGGCATCATTTTTGAAATTTACCTTCCTAAATTTACGTAAGATGTATCGGTATATGTGTCTCTAAAACTGTTTTTCTCTTTAAAAGCTAACAAAAAGAAAAATAAGCTGCATTTGAGTAGTATAATTAGAATAAACTACTAGTACTGAGCAGAAAACTGAAACTGCTAATCTAAATGTAGTCCATGGATCAGATAGCACTGGCATCACATGGAAGATGGTAAAAAATTCAAACTCTCAGGCATCATCCTAGTTCTACTAACTCAGAGTCTGTATTTTAACAAGACGCCCCAGGTGATTCAAGGCATGTGAAAGTCTGAGGAAAAACTACTTCAAATGAAAATATTTTTCCTCCTGTTAACAGATGTGTATAATTAGAATTATTTTATTTATACAATCAAGTTAGAAGAGCATATTAGTTTTCAAACTGCAGGATCAAGATTAGTTCTAAAAACTTCCGTGTAGTTTTATAACAATTGGTCAATACAGAATTAAAGCTTCCGAACTGAAATCAATCTCTGGGCAAATGATAAAGACAACTCAAGAAGCTCAAGAAAGTCAGTAAAAATTTTCTTCTGTGGATTCTTCCAGACACTGAACTATGTCAATTTTACACACAACCAATTCTTTATATACAAATCTGAATAACAAGACACTCTGAAACCTAAAAGTTTATAAGCCTAGTGGAAAAACCTGATTTAAACTAACATACACTAAGCTATTAATGTAGTAGTCTTTTAGCCAGTGACCAACATTAATCCTGTCCTGCTGAAATGTTAATTATTTATGAATTTGGGGTCTTGACACAAATCTCACTGGAGAGGTTATCAGTATATGGTACATAACCCTAAGATTATCAGAAATGGGTCTTTTAAGATAAATATAGGAAAAAGAGAACAGAATAAAGCAAGGGAAATTAAATCTACCTGAGGAAACTTTCATGCTAATGTTGGCTATATAAAAACAACATGAAAGTTGTAATGTAGTTAAAAGCAGATAGACAGTATAATAAACTGCTAGAACAAGTTCTTGGGTTAGTGGGATGTCAATCTGAGAAAAGGCATTTACAAAATGAATCTGTAAATGCTTAAGAAGCATGTTTCTGAAAGCTCCCTTGAGAAACCAGAATTTTATATTAGTACACTAATAGGGGGTTTCTCTATAAATGAACAGATTAATTCAAAATAAGGTAAAATTTGACCTCCAGTTACTAATATTCATAAAAATCAAGTCCATATTTTCAAGTTAAGTTTTCTAGTAGGCACCACACAATTACAACATGATGCTATTTATTTAACAAGATTTTGAAAGAATGCGCTCCCAAGATCAAATATATACATTTTTAATATTTGAAATATATACATAATGGAACCATGTCATGGTTCAATGTTAAGAACAGTGTTTTCAAATGTCCTCTTAAGATGTAAAAAAAATCTAAATCTAGTAACTCAAGCTCAACTGTTTTTAACAGACTCACCCCTCCCAATCTTTTTCTTTCAAATAAATACTCAGACATAGGAATAGCTGCACCTAATTTAAGACCTTTTTAAAACTTGTTATATTTTCAGGTAATTTTGTTCCCTGGTGAAATTCCAATCTACAATTATAAAAAGCCCCATGTATGTCTCTAAGCACACCATCAGTGTACTTCTAAACTTTGATGAGCTAAGTTAAGCAAGGTGTATGTGCATGTACACATGAAAGATATAAACCCTTTACAAGATAAAAACTTAGTGGTAACTGCCTTAAATGATATACCTTATCCTTAGAAATAAGAAGTAAACTTTGTAAATTGCCATGCTGAATTCCTATTCTATTTTGTCAAACTTCCCTAGTCTGTGAAATTGTCTGTTTTACCTTTGTTTTTAATAAGGTTTTTCTTTCATTTATGCTTTCCAAATTAAGACCTTAAAAAAGAAAAAAAAAACCAAAACAGAGTACACAAAAATTAAACTAAGGACCAACTAGTGCAAAAATGCATCAAATAAAGCTCTCCAGAATCTAATGGTCTGCCTCTTTTCTGGACAATGAAATTTAGGGGTGGAAACCACTTTGATTCACACTCCCTTAAAAGAGAGGCTGAAGCAGGCAGCTATCAACAGGAAAATCCCATTGCATTGAATGAACTGTTGCTTGTCACAAGAGAATACCATACTCTGGGAGACTAATAACCTAATTATCCCAGACATCAGGGTTGGCACAATATCACGTTTCCTTGATGATTCTATTTTTCAAATGGGTAATGTTTAAAGGGAGCCCTCCAAAGCAAACTAGGGAAAAGACATTTTTTTATACATACATTCACACACATTCATACAGAGATACAGTAGGAATGGATTGTCTTCTAATTTCACACTCTAGTTTTAAATTCTATGCCTTCATGAGGGCTTACTATTTCTGATGGGAGGGAGCGGGAGAAGGGAATATAATAGATGTGAATGGTATTCTTTCAATTAAGATTATTCATGTTGGTTCCTATACAGTACAATTCAATATTAAGTGCAATTCTGCAAAAGAATTGGGGAGTCATTTTAATATTTACAAGGAACAAATCAGCAGAACAAGATTATATCAGATAGGCTGTGTACAGTAGCTGTGGCTTATAAAACATACCAGTAATTTGTACCTGGTGAGTATAAAGAGAACCAAGGTTGGATTTCAGATGACTTTACAACCAAAGGAGTACACAGGGCATCAACAAATTAGGACAAAAAAATTCACATTTTTCTACATTAAAAAAAATTACAGATGTCACAAATGTCTTTGAAGACAAAGAAAAATTCAAAGTCCTTTGCAGGGTGTGAAAGAAGAAATCTGAAATGGAACACTAAATGTAAAAAGTTTTTACTTCACAAGACCAATTTTCTTGGCTTCTGTTTCATATATCAATAATCTCCACATTTTGACTATAAAAACTTCTGCTTCTTCATCAAGTACCTAGAGGGATTAAAAAAAAATCAGTAACACATGTAAGATAAGCAATCCAATAATAGTGACTGATATTAAAAAGGCCTTTTAATCTACCACAAGAACTATCAATGAAAGTATGAGAACTGTATTAAATAGTACATGTAAATTATGGTAACAACAAAACACCTAACAAAAACCTTGTGACTTATTAAATACTGATAATACTTTTTCTTGAACCAATTTTTATTCTAATTTTTAAATTTACAAATGAAAATCATATTTATACGTATCTGGAAAAATTCCTAAAGGATGCAAATGTTTATAAAATACAGTAATTTTGGAAGAACTAGATGTACAATTAGCAATTTAATCCAGAGATCTCACTTACCCTCAAAAACACCTTGCAACCTTCTCACTAAGTTCTTATGTATGGCACAGTGAATTAAATATTGAATGATACTATATAAAGTACTTAATAAAGTGTCTGGAACATAGCAAATAAAAAGTGAACACTTATCACCACAAGTGACACAAAAAAGGTTTTTCCTATGGCAAATGAATAAATCAATTATCTTTTTTATCAACTTCTGAGTTAGGTGAATCATATCCCTACTTCTACTCCTGCCTTCATCCTGCCAAACAAAACAGCTGGTGCGCTACACCAGGAAAGTATAGTGAAGTATTCCGTGAGATAAAACGGAACAGCATACTTCCTTCTACAGGAGACAGCTACGGTTGACTGTTGCTAAGACGCTAGAGATTAAGAAAAGTGGTTTCTTAGACTACCTGAGTTCAAATCTCACTTCTTACTATCTACATGTCCTTGGCTGGGCTACTTAACCACAGAGAGGCTGTTTCTCCTCTGTAAATTGAAGGATAAAATAAGTTACATCATACATCGTAGATTCTGTGCAAATTAAGTTAATGAAATGCTTTGAAAAATGCCTAGAACTTAAGTGATCAATAAATAGACAAGAATAGCCAGAAATAAATACAAATATAGGCACAAAATCCATCTAATTGTTCATTGATTAATATAAAATATAATATAAAATATAATAATTATATATTTTATATATGATGTATAATATATAAAATATAATATAAAGATATATAATATAAAATATAATATAAAATGAGGAAAGGCATAATTCTAAAAATCTTAGATTTTTAATAAGAGTAAAATACTATGCCTCAGTTAAAAAATTCAAATTTTATTGAATTTTTATTTAGAGGATACATAAACTTCAGAGTTGCGTTTCCTCCTACTCTAAAAAATTCGTCAGAAAATAACCAAAACTACTAAGACAGTGAACAGTAAATTATCTAATTATAATCCAAATATCAAAATGAATCAACACTAACACCTTCACTGACAGAATGTGTTGCAACTCTGCTGAGGTCATAAACCAGAAACACTGTTTTAAAAAAAACCAGTAACTCCTTCAAGCAGATCTAACAATGAAATCCTCTACCACTAGGAAAATCTTTTTAATGGTCAAGGAAATTCATATTCTTTCCCCTGTATTGGGATCTATTCATATCTCTCCATTCATCTGAAGTTAAGCAGGAGAGACAAACTTTTCATAAAGCTACAAGAGGCTGGATAACAGAAAACTACTATCTGGCTTTAGATATCATGCAGTGTTTGAACACAAAACACATTAGAGTTCTTTTTCGTTTGGAACCCCAACTATGCTCTCCTCTGACATCTTTAAAGCTCAAAACACAGGTTCCCCCTAATCATTTGTCATCTTAGTGTTGTCTGATGTTTCTTCTTCCTCCCTGACTTCCCAATGCTACCATTCCACCGTACCCATTGCTACCAATACCACAATTTCAATTTATACTGACCATCCTTAACTTCTTCAATGAAACTTTCATCTTTACTTATTGCAAAACGCGGTCTATGCCTTAAAGATGTGTGACACCCCACCCTCACCCCCCGTAGCCTTCTTAGAGTTCCTCACTTTTAAAACTCTTACTATCCACAAAACAGGGTGAATAGCTGGATTTTTACTGCTTCTGAAATTCGTATAAACAAATCATCTCCACTGCCATAAATGAGATCTCACTATGCTATCCTTTCATTCCAAAAGGAGTCATCCAGCAAATTCCTAGTCTTTCATTCACATTAAATGATCATGCTAGCAAGCTGGTTCACATATTTATCCTCAATCCCTATCTCAACATGCAGAAATTTCAACTTGTATGTACATGACATCAGTTTGCCCCCAAAACACATGGCTGAAATCAGTATTCTGCACACTGTCATCTGGGCTAATACACCAGATATTCTTTTTTTTTTAAAAAAGATGTATTTATTTATGCATACCAGCACTGGGGTACAGTCCAGAGGTGTGGGCAGTGAGAGGATCTACCAGAAACAGAGTGGGGGAACAGAGCAGGCAGATCGACTGAAATACACTGCTGAGGGGAGCAGCAGGTGAAGCAGGGAAGGTCTGCTGCGCCATGTGGGTCCGCTCTCTGGTCAGTGGCAGGGATCAAACTCGTGCGGCAGTGGCTGTGGTTTACTTCATAGTGCATTGCTTAACCCACTGCACCACCAGGGAGGCTCCTCCACCAAATATTCTTAAACATTTTATTCTCTGATTATAATCTCTCTTTCTAATTATTTCAGTACCCCAACTTTGTTGGAAACACCAGTTTTCAAACAACCAGTTCTGTTTTGAACATTTTCTTCTTTTCTAGCTTGGAGTTCAGTCTTCACTTTCTCACTTTTACTAACACTTCTCTTTCTCCTTCCCCTTCCTTTTCTCACAAAATCACAACATTGGATAGATACAACCACTGATTCTGCTCATTATCCAAATTTAAATGCATTTGGGGATTTGAATGTTTATTGACAAACCGACAGACACCTGACCAAGTTAAAAAACGTTACATAATCTACACATCTCAATGTAGATGGTACTTTCTCTAACTGTCCTTAATACAGTCAGATGCTTAATACGGTAACTCCTGCTGCCCTTTTTCCCCCTACTACTGTTATTTTATGCCTACCCTCATTATAAGCACACGCATGAAAAGATCAACTATTAGTATGTTCACCTCCACACTAGATCTTTAAGGACGTATGTTCCACCTTTTTTAGGATCTACCCCAATAAGCACTAAGTTGTTATGTGCATTAACAGACCCAGGATTTATATTTATATAAACAAACCCCAAAGGCAGAAGAGGAAGAGAGACTGGTCCTAACTTTAGTGTTATCTAATGATAACTTGCTGTGGGTACTCTTTTAATGCATTTTCAAATTTTAATTTAAAGACATAAAAAGATTCTAGAACAGGTAAAAAGAAAAATCAAGTTCTCAGAAGTTAGTTTGTTCACACTGGTATTAGTTAAAATATTAATAACAATGAATTTCTAACTTACCATGGCCACATCATCTAAAATGCTCTGAGGTGAACTATGAGCCATAACCTAAAAGAAACAAATAACTGTGACTTTGAAGACAAAAAAAATAGCAATATATTCAGAAATTTTAAGTTACAAATCCTCAAACAAGTATAGGAGTATCTTGTGGCTAAAGAACATTTTTGTAAATTTCTTAAGTCCAAGAATGCCATTCTTCAATAGAACTCTGACACCATAACTTGGGATTTAATTACTGCAATAGTTTTCTAATTCAAATCCAGACTTAGTTACAATTGGTAATGCTACAACAATTATAAATGGAAAGGGCATCCTAAATTTGTTATTACTAATGATAACATAGTAGTACTGATAGGAAAATAGCATTTCCTTAAAATGTAATTATTTCCTCTTTATAGGAATAAGGCAATTCTACAGCAGTAACTGTCTTATTAAAGATAAAAATTTTGCCTTTAGTAAATGATAGAGGATGCAGTACACCTTATGGTTAAAAATACAATTTTAACAGGGTTAGCTCTGCTACTTATTGTTTAATTATGGTATAACATAAAAAGTTTCTCCTTAAGCCTCAGTATCTCTGTGTATAAAATGCAGATAAAATAATATTAGTAACATCACACTTCCTAAGGTTGTTAAAGAATAACAAGTTCTATAAAATGTCTATCACTATACCTGCTAACAACAAAGCAACAAATACTTTGTTTTTAGATGTACTTATGCATACAAAGCCTAGGTTGTTGGCCAGAGGTGCGGGGATGTTAAAGGACTCACTGGAGACAGAATGGGGAGCAGAACAGACAAATATACTAAATACACTGCTAAGGGGAGCAGCAGGTGAGACAGGAGAAGACTGTTACGCCATGTTAGTGTCCTGGCCAGGACTGAACTCATGACGTAGTGGCTGTTAATAGTTTGACAGCACTGAAGCTTGAATTCCTGCGCCACCAGCAAGATTCTAAAACCATGAAAGTTGAAATTAAGCTATATTGTGAACTCAGCACTATAAGGTAAACAATTTTCAAAAGTAGTATTTTAAAGTATAAAACAAATGTTGGGAATAAAGAGTAAAATACCTTAGAACAAACAAAATCAACTAAAGTAGCTTCTTCTTCACCTATGTATTCTATGATTTTCTTATTGATCCATGGTCTAATTCGTCTTTCCATTAACATCTGCAAAACAAAGCATGTTTAATTAAAAAGCTTTTTATTATATTTACAAAAAGGCTATAAACTATGATTTTTCTGAAGACTAAACCATAGTATAATTTACAAGTTGAAGTATGAAAGTTATGTATTAAGATGTAATTATTTGCTTTTAATTTATGACTAGAAGCTCCACCAAGATTTTCCTAATAATCTACTAAATTCCTTAGCTTAGTATTTACTCTGAATCAAGACTCCAGCTACATCATTATCCTTGTCATTAATGTAATTAACTGAGTTTACATGTTATATTCAAAGCCACTTCCAATAAATAGTGAAATAAAATTTATTACTCACAGAATCCACAATAGACCAATCCAGAGGATAAGCAAAGAGCTCAGGCTTGGCTGTAGGGATTTTCTCAATGAGACTTTTAATGTGCTTGCGCTTTTCTTCAGTGTTTACAGTGCCTTTGGCAGCATTTTTATCATCTTCACCGTAATCCAAGGGAACCAGTTTCCTTTTTCGGGGTACATCATCACTGTCTTCATCCTCAAATTTGTTAAAGACACTATCTACAGGGAGTTTCTTTCTCTTCACAGAATTAGGCTGACCAGGACTATTGGAAGCACCTACAGTAAAAACACTCTATTAGCATGATTTGTTTCTTCAAAAGTTACCTTCCCTTCCCTCAAAAACAACGCAAAACATACTTCCACAAATCTCAGAGAAAGATCCCAACTGTAAAAAATAACTCACTACTCACAAGTGCTAGAAAATTTAACTTTTCACTTCTTCTCAGAGCTTGAGGCAGCTGCAGATATAGGAGCACTACTAGAACTATGAAAACAATTGTGAGCTAGAAAGGCATTTTAAATATTTTCCTATCTACCTACCAAGCAGCACGTATTTTTTCCTTAAGGCAAAATCTGAGGTATTTGCAGGGGGCGGGCAGAGAAGAATAAAGGAGGAACAGAGGAAGGAAATGGTAACATACCCAATTTAAGACTTAGTCCTATTTTTGGCCTATGCTCCTCAGGTTGTTGTTGATCTGGTGAATTTTCATGAGGAATAATAATACCACAGGGAGACTCATCCCCAGGAGTGTTGGGGGTTGCATTGCCGCTAGCAGAAGAAACAGATGGGGCAGAGCTGATGGGTCTTAGAGTTGGTTTGAGACAGGGCTTTTGCTCAGGCTCTTCTTCCTCTTCTACTGGTTCCTCTCGTTTTTCTTCTTTTTCTTGCTTTTCTTCTTCCTCTTCCTCTGATTCTGGTTCTTGCTTTATCTGTGGTTGTCTACGCCTCTCAGCCTCTTGTTCCATCTAGAACAAAATATAACCTCATTAATTTAGACTACAATTTCACATGACTCAATTAGTCTTTTGTTTTACATGATCCTTCATAAAATCTACTTTTCTTTTTCACTACGACTAATAAAACACTTCTGCTCCTATCATCAGAACGCTGAATCTATCTGTAGAGCATATTAGCTACCCTATAAATGTTTTCTTTGATGCTATCGATGTATTACCCTTCTTCAACAGCTTCTATGAACTCTTCAGCAATAACAAAATAAGTAAGTTTAACTGGCTTAAATAACAATGAAAACGTATGTTTTTATATTTTTGTTAATGAAACAAAAACCAGAAGTTTTATTTTAGAACAGTACATAACAGGCAACTCAACACCCCAGCTTGGTCATACACAAATCATTTGTTATTTCTAAGTAATGGTTAAGAGTTGATGATAATGACTTTTCTATTTATGAACAGAGAAAGAAAGAAGTTTTAATGGTCCTCCCTGGTAGCACAGTGGGTTGAGCAATGCACTATGAAGCAAAGTGCAGCCACTATAACATGAGTTCAATCCTTGCCGCCAACTGGGGAAGTGACCCACAAGGTGCAGCAGACCTCTCCTGCTGTGCCCGCTGCTGCCCTCAGCAGTGTACTTCAGTTGATCTGCCTGTTCTGCTCCCCACTCTCTGTGGTGAATCCTCTCACCCCCTCCCCCACGCCTCTGGCCTGTACTCCAGTGCTTGTATGCATAAATAAATAAATCTTTTAAAAAAAAAAGAAAGAAAGAAAGAAGTTTTAAGGAGATGAAAGAAAAATCTGGTGTCAAAGGCCTATGCCAAAATGAACACTCTTCCCAAAATTATGAGACAACATGATTAAAGACTTGAATGCACTATGACAGTTCTTTCCTTTTTAAAATGACAAGCTGTTCACGAAGACATTTTTAATTTATTCTGGAAACAAAACAGGGTATTAGTCAGAAGGAACTAAAACCACAAAACCCACCAAGTATAAGAGTAAATTATAGGACAGGTTCTTAGCTAAGTTTCATCGAAAGATACTCATTCATCTCATGTAATAAATCACATAAAGGAATAAGACTTAAGTTTTGAATAAAGCTAGAAATCAAGTAAAATTGATGGGAAAAATATTAGAATCCTTCCTCCCCCAAAACAACAAGACACATAACCTTAGGATATTGTTATTAATGTTATCATTTCTCACCCTTTGGAGCTCTGCATCTGGATCTGGGTGACCTTCTGCCAGAAGACGCTGCCTGATTTCCTCTAGTTCTTCCTTCTCTCTTTTCCTATCCCGTTCATCTGCTTCCATTTCCTTTTCCCTATCACGCAACCTTTTCTGAAGAGCGCTACCTCTGCAAAAATAAATGGGCCTTATTTAATACTCAGATCATCAACTATTACACATGTATGTCTCCAAAAGCAACTGCTTTATAATAAAAACTGCACTGAAGACTTAAGACTATCTTCAAGCTCTGTATTTGCAGACCACCCAGGGTACCATACTCACTACATGTTAATGTTCACAAAGAAACATTGTTATTTACCACCATATCTCATTTTAATCATTATAAATTAAGTCTTAAACTTTGTACTTGTTTTAAACAAGTAAAACAGTAGCTATGAGAAGAAGAAAAATCTCATTTTATGTCTGTTTCAAAACAAAAACTCAATACATAATCTGATTTTTCTTGGAAACCAAACTGTGAAAAATTAATATGAAAGGCATTTATAGCACTAAGACTAGTTCTGTATCTTCCATTTCAATCATTTGCCGTGTGGAAAAATCCCAGAAGTAGTACACAATCAACAGAAAGCAGTCTATCTAGCAGTTTAATCTCATAACGTCAAAATTATATATACTGCTATTTATGCTTTAATTTAAAAAAAAAAACCAGACTTATTATTTATGCATACAAGAACAGGGTAGGTCTAGTCCAGAAGGGCAGGGAGAGGATTCACCAGACACAGAGTGGGGAACAGAACAGGCAGACTGACTTGAAATGCACTGCTGAGGGGAGCAGCGGGCAAAACAGGAGAGCCTGCTACACCATTTGGGTCACCTCCTCTCCCCTGGCTGGGCATTGAACTCATGCTGCAGTGGCTAGCAATAGCTTGATAGCACTGAGACTTAACCCCTGTGCCACCAAGGAGGCCCTTATTTTTGCATTTTTTGCAAAGTTAAATCTTGACATTCTTTCAACTTAAATGGCTAATTCCCAATTATTCTGGCTACAGTGTATTAAATTATTTTTCTAAAAATACATGCCTGGATCATGTCAGACATGAGAAATACTTCTAGATTTTTTTAGGCAAAAAGATTAGTTATTAGGGGGCCTCCCCGGTGGCGCAATGCGTTAAGCAACGCACTATGAAACGAACTGCAGCCACTGAGTTCGATCCCTGCTGCTGGCCAGGGAGGGGACCACATGGCGCAGCGGACCTCTCCTGCCTCCCCCACTGCTCCCCTCAGCAATATATTTCAGTTTATCTGTCTGTTCTGTTCCTCACTCTGTGCTGGTGGATCCTCTCACCCCCAGACCTCTGCCCTGCACCCCAGTTCTTGTATGCTTAAATAAATAAATCTTTAAAAAAAAATTAGTTATTAACTTGGTATAAAAATTGGACCTCTTTAAAGTCTTACACTCATCCTCCCACCCCCAAAAAAATACACAGAATTGTGGATTCTTTTCCTTAGCTCTTCTCTATCCTGCCCGCCTCTGCTAAGAAAACACCCTATCTACTATAGGTAATTACAAGACAAAAGAAAATTTCTTTCTTATTCTACTGAATAAGCGATAAACAAGGGGAAAGGAGATACATGTATGAGTTCATAAAGTAAGTCTTCTTTACCTGTAATATTTTGGATCATCTCTATCATCATCATAATCTTCTAAGAATTCTTTAAGACGTTTAGCTTCTTTTGCCTTTGAGGAAGTGAAGGACAAAATGTGCAAAATTAACGTAAAAATCATTTAGATTATCCCCTCCCCCTTTCTTAGGAACCAATTTTCCTTATCTATACCACTGAACTTTATAATTCTCTTATTTCACAACATTAGATATATCTTGTCTCTTGTAAAACAAATCATATTTAGGACTTATCTGTAAAATGAACACCACTTATAATTCATTAAAAATTCTCTGAGTATAATCTAAAAGGAACAGTAATTATTTTCTTATGAACCTTGATCCCAAGACAAAATCGAAAGCTATTAAATCTGCTGACCGGGCAAAAATATTTTACATTTGGAGGTAGGTGATACAACAAGTAGTTGTTACAAAATGCAGGATTAAAAATTTAAATAACTTTCATGCATAAATCTAAAGTACTGCCTATCTAAACTTTGAGTAACAAACCATAAAAGTTCATAATCTTTTGATTCTATTTTGAGAATTTCAAATATAACTATTGTGTTTAACTATAGCTAACGATTATGTAAACATTTATTTACAATCTACTTCTCTTTATTAATTGTATCTATATACAAAGCAGATAATGACAGTCTTCAGGTTATAGTAAAATTTAAACACATTTCAGTTGGTTTAAATGTTATCTCTCTCTAAGGACTTACCCAATCTAACCATCTCTGTGCAAACCTTTATCCCAGAAAAAATTAGTTATTCTTTTGCTGTACTTCAGAATACTGTGAACATACCCTCACACACAAGTTATAGCAATGATCTTATTTCTGACAACACTACACACTTTTTTCAAGGTTAGTAGCATCATTTGTTCTTGTATCCCTATAACAAGGCTGGTATAAAATGTATTAAAAAAAAATCTGTTAAACAAATGAAAGTAAACTGCCAGGTAGCAATGATAGTAGTTACAAATATATAAATAAAAAACAGAAAGGTTCATAAACACATTCTAATAGTTACCACTCTTGAATAAAAACGTTAATGTTTTACGTCCTGTACTTATATATACTTATAGATACTTCCACTTTTTTAATGGGCAATTAATCTGTTTCTAGACTTTTATAAAGCTCCTGAACAAAAATAAAAGGAAATTTTTCTCTAGACAAGGACTTCAGATTTGCACATAAAGAAAACAGAATGATTATTTTCATGTTTGCTTAACAGTGTTATTGATAGTAAATATTTCTTCAAATAATTATATCTATTTTATATTCTTTTCTTTTTTTAGACCAGGGATGAAAGAGTGGTAAAATGGGAGCTACAATCCAAAATTATAATTTATTCTATGAGGTTAGAGGGTTTACTATCTGGAAAGCCCACACTATCTGTCTAGTTTGCTGCATGCACCCTTTTGGTTACTTACAAAAACTCCCTCTATGTCTCATGTTCAAAAGCTATTTGAAGAAGATTCCTAACTTCAGTGAAGTTTTTGGAAGAATAATCTCCAAACTGGAGATAAAGAAACTTTCATGAAATTCTGGTAAAGACAGAACACATGGAACATACTACTGAAGCAAATACTATGATAAAGTAAATTATCTTTGTATCATTTCACTTAGTAACAACCTTTGTATCACATATTTAGTATGTCAATTTCTTCAGTCTTAAAGTTTATCAGTGTAAATGCAAAAATCAAGATACATTTTTGTGCTTATTATGTAGTAAAAAGTCTAACAGTAAACATAAGGTAAAATTATTTCATAAATGTTAAAAAGACAATTTTGATGTATAGGTCTTTTCACAACACTATATAGCTGTCATCCAAATATGTGAATACAGAACAATATCAAATCCTTTTCAAATTAAAAAATGCTGCAGATTCTTAAAGAATGTTCTACAAATTCTCATAACCCTTTGCAAGAAATACTCTGACAAGTACACCTAGCATAACTTTGTTTACAGGCAGCAAAAAACAGAAGGAAAAGAGATTTTGGTGTACTGAAATTCTCTCATGGTTACTTGAAATATTTTTAAAAGTATACAAACTGGGGGCTTATACATTTCAATTATAATGTTACTTCTAGCTAACATGAGTTGAGCTGATTTTTACATGAAAAAAAAAAAAAATCACATTTTTAATCTAGAATATTACCATTTCTCTTCTTCTTTCTTCTTCCCTTTCGGCCTCTTTCTCATACTCCCGGGTTTTCTTCCGTTCTCTGATTTCCCAATTCTTAAGGCGCTAAGAAAGAAATTGTCAAAGCTTTAAAAATGTATACATAGGGCTCTACAAATTCTGGCTAACCTACTAAGTACCAATCTGTGCATAAAAGCATTCCCTCAAATTACCTCTTGATAAGCGGCTTCTTTTTCTCGGAGTTTTCTTTCAAGTTTTCTTCGTTCATAAGCATCTTCCTCATCCTCTTCTCTGTCTCGTTTTTTGTCTTTCTCTCTCTCTCGTTCTCGTTCTCTTTCTCTCTCTCTTTCCCGCTCCCGTTCTCTTTCGCGTTCCCGTTCTCTCTCTCTCTCTCTTTCCCGCTCCCGTTCTCTTTCACGATCTCTGCTCTTTTCTCTATGTAAACAAATAATTTAAAAATCTGTCAGTTTCCTTTGTTTTCACTTAAAAACTAAGGGAAAGCAGGACAATTATTATAATGTATAAGTTCGCAAGTCAGTATTTATCACTTTATTTCTACAAAATTGTAATTTTTTTCCAGTAAAAAAGGCTCTAGTTCTAGTCCCAAATTCTGAATTCCAATCTAAATTCAATGTTAATGCTCACTGACATGTCAGACAACAAAAGTATGAGCTAATGCGCACATTTAGAAAGTAGTCTACTACTTCACTAGTGATCAAAGAATAATGGTGTTGGCAAATGTATACACAAACAAGCATTTTCATATGCTGCATAGATAAATTAGAACTGTATCTATTGGGAACGAAAAGTTCTCAATAATTCAGAAAGACAAAACCAAATAGTAGAAGACAAAGTATTATGCCAGGAGTCTAATTAAATACAAATATATTTTAATACATATGTAACAATACGTACTTATGTTTCATACCTGTAGTAAAGGCACCGATTCAATAATGTATAAAAGCACTGATTATATCAAATACTCAATAATAATTATTTAGGAGGAGGGGGGAGGACTTTTATGCCCACTTTCAGTTCCAACACCTGGTGGACCGACCTAAAGTGAACATACCACTCCCTTCTGCCACAAACAGGTGGAAAATCCTCCAACACAGAAATGTATATTTGAAAACTAGCTTAGGAGAAAAAAGAACTTTCCTCTTCCCTTCTACTTTCTCCCTTTTCCATTTTCTTTATTCATTTTTGCTGTACCTTAGTCTTCATGAAATAAATTCAATGTAAATAACAAAAATCTTTAAGTCAAAAGACAAACCCAAGGTGAAATTACTAGGGGCCATAAAGTAGGGTAATTTTGGGCCTGGGGAGTGAGTTGTGGACATCCAGTGAGCTACAGAACCAAACAGAGACAGCAGGGGCTAAAAGCAATGGTATTAGAGCTGAATTCCCAATATGTAGGACACCTTAATGAAAACAAGTAGAGAAACTGCCCACCAACCAGGGAAACAACAGGAAACAAGTCTGCCCAGAACAGTGGGTGGACAGCTGATGTGGTACAGGTCTTTATGAAAACTGACTTCAGACAGAAACTAACTTTAAAAGTTGAAAATTGTTACTTTATTATTTTTTTAAAGATTTATTTATGCATACAAGCACTGGGGTACAGGCCAGAGGTGTGGGAGGTGAGAGGATTCACCACAGACAGAGCAGGGAGCAGAACAG
>JAGFMF010012094.1:1869155-1896383 GCA_019455555.1 Galemys pyrenaicus | reverse complement strand
CCGCTCTCTGTGGTGAATCCTCTCACCCCCCTACACCTCTGGCCTGTACCCCAGTGCTTGTATGCATAAATAAATAAATCTTTAAAAAAAAAAATACTCCCAATTCTACTATTACAAATTAGTTTAACAAAAAAATTACTTTCTGAATTGAAAAAATATGCCTACTTATTAATAAGAAATTTCACATTATTCTACAAGTGTCATTTTTAAAAATTTTATACAAATTGTATTTTTTTAATAATGATTTACAAAAATGGATATAATATAGGGTTTACACCTCTTCAGATATATTTTTCTATACCACACTTACCAATAAAGTAGACATAGCCTCCCACCAGTCCACTGGGTCCCTCTCATTTGTTCTATACCCTACATACCTTAACTTTACTAAGGAACAGGTGAGGTTATAGATGTGAAGTAGTCAATACAGGCACTGTCATTTCTCATTATACGATTAGTATTTATTCCACTTAATAATGTGCACCAGAATAATGTAGCACCAGAATAAAATTCTTAAAACTAAAACAAGAAAGGACAGCAATGACTTCAACAAGTCAAAAGTACTTACTAATTCTGCTCAGAATAAAAAACTTAAAAGGAATCAATCAATCACCACTGAATGCTGAAATCTTTGTTTTGAAGAATACTGGCGGGAGAATTCAGTCTCAAAATACTAAACCAGGTATTAATTATTACTGATAAAGGAAGATAAGGTAGCTTACAATGGGGAGACCTGAACACCTTAACCAAGTAACTAAACTTACTGCCAAAAACAGGAACAAGAGACATCAAGTGTCTCCTACAATGCTGCACTGAAAAAAATGCATCACCAAGGAACCATTCTTGCAAAAAACATGCTGAATTTAACTATGAACAATCAGCCAAATTCATATTGGACATTTTGCAAAAGACCTGAACTCTTCAAAAGCATGAGAGAAAAATATAAAAAGGCAGGGAACCATTCTATATTGAAGAAGCTGTCTAGAGAGATGACAAATGTAATGTATAATCCTTGACTGGACTGAAGACCAAAATAAAAAAACAGCTATTCTGAAAATTACTGGGAAACTAAACATAAGCCATATGTATACTGGCTGATAATATCACATCAGCCTTAAATTCTTTAGGTGTAATAATGGTCTTTGATCATGCAGTAAAAATGTTCTTAGTCTTAGGAGATACAACAAAAAATTCACAGGTAAAAATGGCATGTCATTAACTTACTCTCAATTATTCAGAAAAAGTGCGAGTACTCCATGTCTGTATAAATAGAAAGCAAATGTGGCCAAATGTGTCACAAAGATGTTCACTGTACTATCCATTCAACTATCCATTCTACAGCATTAAACATTTACAGAATAAAAAATAGTTATTCAGAACCCTCCTGCTTTTTTCATAAGTGTAAAATTTGTAACAGAAGTTTATAAAGAAAATGAAGTCAACTTACAGCCAGAAGCTGTCTTATAAGCATATCTGAGGCTTTCTCAGAAATGTTGCCAACAAAAACTGTAGTGGTGGGACCACAATTTTCATCATTTTCTTTAGCCTTTAAGCCTGGGTGATCCTTTCTTGCTCCCAAATGCTTTCCAACCATGGACACAGTGGGTACTAAGACCTACAGTTAAGAAAAGCAATAAAATTTGATCAGGTAATTAAATCTATCGAGTTTAATTAGGCTAAAAACATCATCATTATTAAAGGTTTTACTTTACATACTTTTTTCAATATAAACTTATTTATGAGAAAATGACATTTTATTATTCTTTCAAAAACTTGAAAAAGCAAATAAAACTAATTTCACTTATTTTTATGCTTAAATCATAACCTTTAAATGTCTAAGACATTCAAAATTCTCAAATATATCGAAAAATTTCTTTATATTTGTACTCTATACTAAAAGAAATTTCAGTCATATCTGCTAACCCTCTTGTAGCATCATCACTCTCATAAGCCCTCTTCTTACATGTAAATTTTGCCTTTTATCAATTATTTATTTCTACCTTATTTACACCCTCCCCTCCCATGGCTTCCCACTTCACAGGAAAAGAATAGAAAGGCTTACTCAATTTTATCTGATATTTAAACTTAATCTGATATTAAGTTTAGGAAGTAATCCACATGTGGTAGGCACTAAATAAAGTGATGAACCAGAGGAGTTGCTACAAACCGAATTCCTACCTCTTCTTAGGGTGAAATGCAAGAGGAAGGGTAGACCTGTCATGTAAAGGTTTTACAATATAGCCAAATAGCGGGTGTCCAGTGCAAGAAGACATGGACTCATCCTTGGTCTGCAGGACCATACCTTCCTATGGGTCTGCATCAGCATTCCTTTTACCCACAGAGTTCCCAGCTCCCTTTTATTATTAATACCAACACTCCCCTCTTTTTCAAAACTCACAGGTAGGAAAAAGAACAGCTGAAAATAATGAGATCTATTCTCCCTCATAATGAAATTCCAAACAAAGTCTGATACCAATTAACTCAAAGAAAAACTGGTTAAATAATGGTTAACAGGTTATTATTTATTTATTATAGTATATTAGCATTATTAACTAAATGCTTAAGAGTATACAGAAGCAGCTTTGATGGATGTGGAGAATTAAAGTTTAAGCTGTTCACAGACGAATGAAAAAAGGCTTGAATGAAACTTCACAGTGCTTGAGGTATCACATTGGAGGGCACAAAAAAGTCTGGAAGGTGCTACAAACTAGGCAGAATGAAGAAATACAAAGATATTCAACATCATTTCACTTCAAAATTTAAATTTCTGCTAGAAGCATTCCCTGCCATCTTTTTTTTCTTTTAAGCAATCAGACTGTTAGAACATTCTTCTAACTCCCAGGAGCAAGACAAGGGAATGATGAGAGCCAGCATCCTAAACCTAAAATTACAAATATATGAAGAGTCTAGAGATAAAGGCTCTAAAGATAAACCGCAAAACTATCCAGGGAGCACATTTTAGGTATAACTGCATAATATACACAGCTCAGTAAATTCAGTAAGCAGTAGTATAACATGCATGCTCTTACTCTTCAGTGTTCCTAAACACTTCAAACAATTTACCTAAGCTTATCAAGCTTCTGAACTTTAAAAGTTAAAAGTAGTACTACCGTAACACTTAATTACTACTTAAAATTATACTTACAGTTGGCGCAGGAGCCATAATGCTCATTGGTACAGGAATCATTGGTGTCCCTAAGAAAAAGGCATGAATCTTAAGAAGACTATTTTATTCTGTATCAACTATACATCATAAAAAATAAGTACCCTCACTCATAATTACTGTAAATGGAAATGCAGACTAAAGAAAACAAGATACTGATGCTTTGTTTTCAAATCCAATGGCATAAGTCTGTATTAATATGCATATAACAAAAAATTATTGAGAAAGTGAAGTCTACCACATTTTTTTTTGCCTTGAGAAGTATTAAAATTCTTCAGTTACTGATTCATGTTCATCTGATTTGATATATCCTCAAAGTCAGTTTTTTTCACCAATATACATTTGTTGTATGATTCCTTTAAAGGTAAAAACAAAGCCTTTAAAAGTTAAAAAAAAAATTATTAACTGAGAAAATAATCTGGAAACCTAGGAAGATCTTGTTATTCCTGGGTCTTTAATAAAAACAAATACATACAAAAATTAGGATCAGTAATTCTGGTCACTCTCAAAGAGAAAATCTAAGACAAGAACCTGAAGCTCTGAGAGTTATCAATGGGTTACCACATACTACTAACATCTTAAAGGAATCTGTTTTTGGTTTCAACTACATTGTTTATACTAATCAGTAGTGGTTGTGCATGTTCATATAACTAATGAATAAATTTTACCATTTTGGGCCTCCCTGGTGGCGCAGTGGGTTAAGCAACGCACTATGAAACAAACCGCAGCCACTGCAGCACGAGTTCGATCCCTGCTGCCGGCCAGGGCGGGGACCCACATGGTGCAGCAGACCTCTCCTGCTGTGCCCGCTGCTCCCTTCAGCAGTGTATTTCCGTTGATCTGCCTGTTCTGCTCCCCGCTCTCTGTGGTGAATCCTCTCACCGCCCCCCACACCTCTGGCCTGTACCCCAGCTCTTGTATGCATAAATAAATAAATCTTTAAAAAAAAATTTTTTACCATTTTGAGAATTAAGATAAAGATTGCAATAGGGAAAATCAGTGAGATTTGTCTACTATACTCACAAATTTTGAAACAATTATAAATATATCAAGAAATTCTGACATTATTCTTCAGTTCAAATTTAGCATCAACTTAAGATAATTCCATCTAAGAGTGGTGGTCAATTTTTAAACACTGAACACTATCCTTTTTTTAAAAAAAGAATTATTTTGGGCCTCCCTGGTGGCACTTGGGTTAAGCAACACACTATAAAGCAGACTGCAATCACTACAGCACGACTTCGATCCCTGCTGCCTGCCAAGGAAGTGATCCACATGGCACGGCAGACCTCTCCTGCCTTGCCTGCTGCTGCCCTCGGCAGTGTATTTCTGTTGATCTGCCTATTCTGTTCCCCACTGTCTCTGGTGAATCCTCTCACCCCCCCCCACCTCTGGCCTGTACCCCAATTACTATATGAATAAATAAATCTTTAAAAATAAATAAATAAAAATATTTATTTATGCATACAGTAATTGGGGTACAGGCCAGAGGTGTGGGGTTGAGGATTCACCAGAGACAAAGTGGGGAGCACAACAGGCAAGTTCACAGAAGTACATTGCTGAGAGGAGCAGTGGGTGAGGCAGGTGAGGTTCACTGCGCCATGTGGGTTGGCTCACTGGCCAGGGAACTGAACTCATGTTACGGTGGCTGCAGCTGCTTCATAATGCAGTGCTTGACCCCTTGAGCCACCATGAAGACCCAATTTCTTTTTTAAAAAAGATTTATTTATTTACGCACATAAGAACTGGGGTGTAGGCCAGAGGTGAGAGGGGTAAGAGAATTCACCAGAGACAGAGAGGGGAGCAGAACAGGCAGATGGACTGAAATCCAATGCTGAGGGGAGCAGCAGGCAAAGACAAGTGAGGTCTGCTGTGTCATGTGGGTCAGCTCCCTCCCTGGGATCAAACTCATGCTATGACATGCTGCATAGCAATGATAGCTTCAAAGTGCTACGACTTAACCCCTTGAACCACCAGGGGGCCACTATCCATTTATTTCTTTTTTTTTTATTTTTTTATTTTGTTTTTAAAGATTTATTTATTTATGCATACAAGCACTGGGGTACAGGCCAGAGGTGTGGGGTGGGGGGTGAGAGGATTCACCACAGACAGAGCGGGGAGCAGAACAGGCAGATCAACAGAAGTACACTGCTGAAGCAGCGTGCACAGCAGGAAAGGTCCGCTGTACCATGTGGGTCCCCTCCCTGGCTGGCAGCAGGGATCGAACTCGTGCCGCAGTGGCTGAGGTCTGCTTCATAGTGCGTTGCTTAACCCACTGCGCCACCAGGGAAGCCCACCATTTATTTCTAATGTAACTTAAAGCTTCAAGATTTTTATAAGAATTCTTAAAGCTAATCAAAATTCAATAAGCCTATAGAGAAAGTTGTACAAAGTAGAAAGTATATAACCTCAGAACCAAATTTGGGTTCAAATCTGAGGTTTAAGCTTTTAGGTCTGTAACATTCAGTAAGTGATTTAACCTCAGCTTCAGTTTCCTCAATTATAGCAAGGTAATTATTTCCTCAGAGTGCCTAAGAGATTAACTGTGAACACTTAAATACAGCGAATGCTTAATCAACTTGAATCTGAATGTCACTTTTAAATTTGGAAACCAATGAATAAATATTCCCATTTACCAACCGTAATCTATGTGGCATCTCTCCCATAGACAAACTTTCTATTAAAGAAAACATGTGAGAAACACTTTTATCCTTTTAACAGTACCAAGTTTTGTGTGTTTTTTTTTTTAAAGATTTATTTTATGTATGCTTCCAAGAGCTGGGATACAGGGCAGAGGTGGCCAGGGGAAGAGGGAGAGGGGGGGGTTTGTGTGTGAAAACATCACATCTCCAGAGACAGGCTGAGAAGCAGAACAGGAGGCTCTGAAATACACAGCTGAGAGGAGCAGCAGGAAGACAGGAAAGGTCTGCTGTGCCATGTGCACTCCCTGGTCAAATTCATGCTGCAGTGGTGGCTAATAGCTTCACTGTGCTTGGGACTTAACCGCCTGTGTCACCAGGTAGGCCTCAAGTTACCAAAAGTTTAATGTTTCCTACCTCAATCTAATTTTATGAAGTGGAAAATTTTATTAATTATAGAATGTACTAGTACTCATTACACAGATGCAAAAGTGATGCATGATAAACGGGGGAAAAAACACAAAATGCCAGATGAATTTCAAAAAAAAAAAAATAGCGAGAAAAGAGAAAACATAAGCAAACAGATATGCAAGGAGCAGCCTTAAGGCTTAAGACAATGTCCATTTACAGTCTACTTCCATTTATAATTGGATATGCTTGGCATAACCAGACACTCTGGAAACTGGTTAGGATGGCCATCTTTGGGAACAGAAAACTTATCTAAGGAATTGTGGAGGAAAAAACTTCCTTTTCCATACATACGCATTTCTTTGTATGGAAAACTTGGGAGCTATTCTTCAATTTTCTAATTTAAATGTGAACATCACACAGTACTTAAAGTTCAAGTAACTGCACTAGCAGGCAAGACAAGAAAATTTTAGATGAAAATGGCTAACATGGTTTGCATTTTTGCACTGGTTTAGCATACATCTTCATTTACCGTTCAAAGTATTGCTGCTACACACAAAATGAAGGAGTAAATGAGTTGCAATTGAAATCTAATTTATCAACCCAGTATTATTCTTTAAGCAGAATGATACTGCACACTTTTTTAAGTGGAATCAGAATTATTTAAAAGCATTAACACTGTGAATAAATGCTCATATTAGCATGGCACTGACTAAACATGCAACAAGAAATAATGAAAATCTGGTTCTAATCTACTAACTGATCTTAATAGGGAGTAGACCATTTATAATTTAGTATTCATCATCATACACTTAGCTTTTCCTTTAAAAATCCAAAGGAGATCCTCCCTGGTGACACAGGGGTTAAAGTCTCAGTGCTATCAAGTTTTTACCAGCCACTATGGCAGGAGTTAAATCCCTGGCCAGGGAGCTGACCCACATGGCACAGCAGACCTCTCCTTTCTCGCCCACTGTTTCCCTTGCAATGTATTTCAGTAGTTGCCTATTCTGCTCCCCATTCTGCCTCTGGTGAATCCTTTTACCACCTCCTCAACTCTGACCTACACCCCAGTTCTTGTATGCCCAAATTAAAAAAAAAAAAAAAAAATCTTTAAAAAAATTTTTTTTCAAAGGAATTTGAAGTCTCTTCTATATATCCACTCTACTAGTAAGGAAATTAAAGCACTGCTTTGTGTTTTTTTTATTGTTAACTTTCCTGACAAACAAATAAGTTGTAAAACCAAAAACAAACCCTAGAAATCTAACTGCAGAACTGAGTCTACCAAAGAGGGAGGGAGAAGGTGGAGCTCAAAAGGGGAGGAAACCATGGGCCTTGGTGGAATAATACTACAGGTGCCTTGGTGGTTGGTGTGATGTGGTAACATACATTTGAAGAGGTATGAACTTATACCTCCAAATCATATACAGTGTTTTAACCCATGTTTCTTCAATTAAAAAAAAAATTGTTCTGTTCCCCACTCTGTCTCTGATGAATTCTCTCACCCCAGCTCTTGTATGTGTAAATAAAATCTTAAAAAAAAAAAATCCTTTAGAATAAGAAAGTAATAACCCTGTTTCATCTCTCTTTCACTAAGAGGATAGTAGCAACAGTAATGTAGGGATGTGAAATTTTTCACTACATACCTTTCTGAATCTTTATTTTTGAGCCATATGAAAATACTTCTTATTTTTAAAAAATAAAAAGTATTTTATTTAAAAGTATTTTTTTAAAAGTATTTATTTAAACTTCCCAGGTAAATGTGATATCCAATCAGCTATAACAATTACTGTTACAGGAAAATGAGACATCCAGAATTATGCTAACAAACATCTTTACTAACACAGTCATAAACTAATAATTTTCCTAAAGCTAATATTGCAATTACAAAAGTGCAGGTTAAAAAAGCAAAAACATCCCCAAACTTACCTGGAGGTACTGGTGGAGGAAAACCAGGAAATTGTGGGGGTGGGATCCCTGGTGGAAGTGCTGGGATTCCCATGGGAGGGCGATTCAAGTGAGGGGGAAAAGACATTCTTACTGCAGCAGTCTAAAGAAAAAAATCATGACAAATCATTTTATTTGAAGACTTTACAATTTTATATGCCTGGTTTGTTGGCCTTCATTTTTAGAGTATCTGCAAAATTCTAAAGTTTTCTTACCCAGAGGAGTTGGCAAAGACCCTCTTTTCTCTGTCTGTCCATTGAGAATTTTTAAAACTTAGATCTTTTCTAAAATAAGTTCCCAAAATGTACACGATCTAAGTTCAGGATAGACTCCTACAATCATATGGGAATACATATAAAGGAAGAAAAAAATTTTGAGGTTCAGTTAATATCCATAAATTAAATGCCAAACATCAATGAATCTTTTTAAACCAAACTCAGAATCCAGGAAGGCATAGAACAGTTTTCACTTATATTTTAAAAAGTATTCTGATGACTCATTTTTTTAATACACTCATCACCCTGAAAACTAAGTTTACAAAGTTACAAAGTATTTGTTGATTCAGTGCTGGTCAATTCCTCAAGGACAAATGAATGTAACATGGGGGGGGGGAGGGGGGAGAACCTCCTTATATTAGGTCACATAATAAACACTCAAAGAGAACATACAATTTGTGACAATGAGGGAAAAAATTTTTTCCTAAACTTAAAAACAAACCTCTAGCCACCCTTGAGTGAACTTCAAGAATAAGATGTTAGCACTTGATTTTTAAAAATACAAGAATACTACAAACTGTGCTTCTTTTAGTTTCTGACATTATTACTTAAACTTACTTCTGTCTTGTAAACAAACCAAAGTCTCTAAGACTTTTCCTTTCCACTGGAAAAAGTAGACAAATGTTAGAATGTATTAGGATTCTGTGCTTCAATTTTAAAAATCGGCCAAAATAAGTAGGTTTATCCCATACCAGTGATGCAACTAAAATCAGTGCTATACAGGTTTTTCTGGAATATACTAAAAAGACCTCCCCCAAAGAGGTGTTATAAATGAAAGAATCCCAGTTAAAAGTCTTTAAAATAGGCTTGTCTCTATTTGCTTTTTTCATGTTTTAGACATTGTTTTACTCACCCTTCAGAAGAGAAGATAAAAAGTGCATGTCTTCCACTTCCTCGCCCCCTAATCCCAACTGTTTGGTATATATCGCTGTATTCTTCTAAATATCTTTCTATATACAAGCTAATACATAAACATTTGTTTTTCTGCAAACAATGTAATCATACTATATCATTATGTGCATTCCTCCCTCATTATCATAATATCGCTCCATAGCTTTTATTCTATTCTCTATAGTGCAGTAAACTATTATAATACAGACATACCATAATTATTCAATCAATACTGATGATTGGCAACACATTTTAGCTCTTACAAAATGTTAAACTTTCTCAGATATACTGGAAATACAACCCTATTTACCTATACAAATAATTGTATAATAAAAATTACTCTATCCATCTACACTTTAAATCATCCTCTAAAATTAATGCACAAATTTCTATTATCACCATTCATGTATAGTATAGTCCTCCTACCCTCATCATTGCTGGTGTTTCTAATAATCTGGTATGCAAAAAAAAAAACCAAAAACAAAACTCATTTCAATTGTATTTCCCTATTCACTAATGAGGTTGAGTATCCTTTTACCTGTTTATCAGACATTTTTTTAGTCTTAGTCTTATGTTCTTCATGCTCACAGCTATTCTTCCTCACAATGTTGTTTTGACTTACTAAATTAAGATAATAAGTCCGTAAGTCTAAACTTTAATTTCAGAAAACACAATACACTGAAAATATTTAGAGAGCTTAACAGGTAAATTCCCAGGATGACTTTATACATTTAGCAAATAAAATAGTGGAAATGCTTTAAAATATTAGGTAGGTAGCAGCACAAACTAAAAAAGAAAACGCAACTAGTTTAAGATTGAAATTATGTTGAAATTTAAATAATCTTTTTGTAATACTATGTGCCCCAAAACAAAAAAAAAAAAATTATATATGGAAGGGGCAGGAGTATATCTCCTTTTAAAACAGAGAGGGCTACTGTCCTACTTACAGAAGTTCTTGTATTATCATTATAACATTCTATATCAGCACTTTCTTAGGAAGGCAGTTGGTTATTAATACCTGTTGAATAAATAATCAATGAATGAATCAGTAAACAAATAAACTGAGGACCTCATAAACACATTTATTAAAAAACTATCATGTGTCAGGTACTATGCTACCAAAGACCCAGAGTGTAGCCTCACAATGGATACAAATAATGTGTGACAAATTCATCTTTAGAATCACTTATTTGCAAGTATCAAATGCGTTTAAAAAAAAATCTGTTCTTCGTGTTTAAACTTTATTGCATGATTTTCAAATGTATTGCTCATTCATAGTTAGCCAGATTTTTTTATTCCTAGTTTGTATCAACGTACCCATTCCACTACTAATTTTTCTACGAAATATTTCCTTTTTATTTGGAACCGTTTAAAACTTGCTTATTCATACGCTTAACTTCAAAGGTAATGGTAAAAACACCATCAAGTATTGAGACTGATTTTTATGAATATTCTTTTAACCTCTTAAGATAATGGCCCCTTCCTAGAGAAATTCAGAAAACAAACACTTTTGGTGACCTTTGATAAATACTAAACATCCCATCTCATCCTACAACCAGAATATCTATAACTTATTTCAACATAATTTTCTATCTTTTAACATGTGAAAATGATGAGACTATATTACCACAAAGCTTATCAGTTTTTACCTACAATTGATAAACTAAATAGTCTCAAAATAAATTTTCAGTTACTCAAATTGGTAGGTGCTTTGTAGAAAGAAGTAGGTAAGATAGCAAAAGAATGCTACCCAGTCATGCCTCAATTTGAACAAAGACTTAAAACAGACTGAGGCAGGAAGCTCTATTCATATCTGAGGGCAAGCAAGTTCCAAGGAAAGGAAATAGTAAATACAAAGATCCTGAGGTGTGCATGGAATGTCTGTGGCAGAAACACCAAGGCCAACAGCTGGAGCAGAGCTAGCAAGGTAAGGAGACAGATAAAGGTCAAGGGGGTTGAGAGACTATAGGGTTTTATAGGCCACCATCAAGGTTCAATTTTTACTTTGAATTAAAAGAAAATTTGAAAGGTTTTGACTTAACTTACATTTTACAGTATCACTGGGCACTGTGTAAAGGTAAGACTGGAGAACAAGGACAGAATCAAGAGACTACTGCAATAATCCAGTCAAGAGAGGGTGACCTGAAACAGATGGTAGTAGCAAAAGTGGTAACCAGCTGTTGAAGCCTAGATATACTTTGAAGGCAGTCAATTGCTATGGATATTATATATGAGTTTAAGAAAAAGACACACAGAAGTTATTTTACTAGCACTAAAATGATTTTAATAACATTTAAAAAAAAAACCAAAACACCAGTAGAACTTTACTTTAGTAGGTTCAGAGAATTTTTAACCTGGTAAGTATGAAACTTTATGGCCCAAAGTAACAAAAACAAGCACCTATAACAAAGTATAACCTATCTCTAGTGTGGCACTGGTCGTACAGGTTTGGCAAAACTTACTGAAATGACAACGGATACACTTCATTAAATACGTTTTAATCTCAAAAAATCAAAAACAAACATCTCTAAATGATGTATCTCTGCTATTCAAATATGCATATACTCTGCTTTCTCTACTTTTCCCCTTTACTCTTAAACCATTCTTTTTTTGTGTGTACTCCCAAGAACACCATTACTGCTTATAAGCACCTTTCCACTGCAGATTTATCCCAACAGAAACAAAACAATTCACCAAGGATAGATTTACAGGCTAACCCCATCAGGACAATGTGTGCCTAATTTATGAAATGGCAAGAGGCAAACAAACAAGATTTTCCCTCAGCAAATACTCATAGGTATCTTTTTTATTAATTCACTACCTAGTTACAATTTTGTGCCAGGTTCTTATTAGGCATTATTTTTATTAGTCCTGAAAGTGTAAATGTTAAGTTACTATATAAAGATTCAAAGGCTGATGGCTCTACATCAAATACATGAATTATTTTTACTATAGTATGGAGTTTCCTGCTGCTTACAGCCTGTTACATACACTGTACTGACACAATTGCCCCCATTAGTAATGCATCATTTCTCAACTGAATTCCCAGAGAACTGGAACCGTCACAACTTTCCTAGGAAAAAATTCTATGTCTAAAGAACAGGCCAAGCTTAGTTAACATTAAGTTTCTTTAACAAGAAAGTCTTCCAGGGGGCCTCTCTGGTGGCACTGTGGGTTAAGGCTGCACTGTAAAGCATCTGCAGCCACTGCAGCACAGGTTCGATCCCCAACCAGGGAGCTGACCCACATGGCACAGCAGACCTCTCCCGTCTTGCCCGCTGTTCCCCTCAGCAGTGTGTTTCAGTCAGTCTGCCTGTTCTGCACCCCATAATTTATCTGTGAGTCTTCTCACCACCCACACCTCTGGCTTGTACCCTAGTTCTTGCATGTATAAATAAATAAATAAAAATCTTTAGGGCCTCCCTGGTGGCGCAGTGGGTTGAGCAACGCACTGTGAAGCAAAACGCAGCCACTGCAGCATGGGTTCAATGCCTGCTGCTGGCCAGGGTGGGGACCCACGTGGCGCGGCAGACCTCTCCTGCTGTGCCCGCTGCTCCCCTCAGCAGTGTACCTCTGTTGATCTGCCTGTTCTGCTCCCTGCTCTCTGTGGTGAATCCTCTCACCACCCCCACACCTCTGGCCTGTACCCCAGTGCTTGTACGCATAAATAAATAAATCTTTAAAAATAAATAAATAAATAAAAATCTTTAAAAAAAAAAGTTTTCCAGAGGTATGAAATTACTTAAGTGTTTTGAGCCTCCTAAGAGTTCTACTTTCTTTTTTAATCACTTTTCAGTGATTAGAAACAATGCTATGTACAAAGCTAACAGAAAAGAGGGATCCTTTTGGGTCAAGGATTGCATAACTGTACATTTATTAAGATATGTAAATTAAACTTTAATAAAGCTTTAAAATTACTGAACAATAAAAAATTTTAACTGAAAAAAGGAAATACCCAAGACAGGGCAATTTCAGGTAGAATTCAAAATCCAACCAAGACCTGCAGATAAAATAATACTGTATCAAATTGATTTCCTGACTTTTATCTTTTCACTGTTTTTAAATAACAAAGGTTCTCATGTGAAGGGGTATCATCTCTGCAATTTACTAGCAGAACATTTCAAAAGAAAACAAATTGGTAAATGTTAACATTTGGGGAACCTGGTTAAAAGATAAGAAAGCCTTGCAATGTTTAAGTTGAATTTATGTCAATTTTTTAAAAATTAAGCAAATTTAACAATTCTAGTTAATAGAAATAAGTCCTTTTTATTCTCTGAGGGTTCCAAAAAATTTTTAAAAAGGAAAAAGTTATTCAAAACCTGAGGAAACAGTCCAAATCCTCTCTTATAAATGGCATTGGAAGTGTCAGAAAAGACTAAAGATTTAAAAAATACACAGAATGTTTTTTCAAGATATCAAACAATTCAATCGGTTCCTGGGTTTCGGCACCAAAAACAACAAAAAAGATTCAGTAACTACTCATTTCCAAAATTATAAAAGTCAATATAATTTTTTGTCTCTATCATGTGTAAATGATAAAAAAGTATATGGTTAACTTGTGGCCAAAAAAGTAACTTGAAAATCCCAAACTTAAGTAACTATCCAACCTTAAAATGTAATTATTTTTATTTAAAAATTTATTTGGATGTTTAACACAAAGGAATAAAAAGATAGTAAACCACAGAGTAAAAATAAATTTAGTTGAAACAAAAAAAAAACTTAGTTGAAACCATTAATATATGGTGCTTATATGCAGCAGTGGGACAAAAATAAAATTTTCCCCTAAAAGCATTTTAATACCTTATAAAAATGGAGAGAAAGCCCACTTTGGAGATCAAAAAAGGAATCTGATAAAGGAATCTCATAGGTGATGACTTTATTTAATTAAAATATCAACTAACATATTTACTTTTGTTTACAACAGTCTTCAGTATACACTACTCACTCAATCTCCCAAATTACCTGGTGTAGATATATTCTCCTTTCAGAGATGAAGAAGCTAACTGGTCCAAGGGAACATATTAAGTGGGTGGGAGCTCCAATGTCCCCACTATCCTTTTTTCATTGCATTATAGGGCCTCTTTCTAGTAATAACATACCAATAAAAAACTTATTAAGGGTTGACTTTATTTATAAAAGTCTATTCAGAGCAGCTGGAAGAAATGTTAAGAGAGTCATATTCATCCAAAAGTCTTATATAACAAATAATATCATAGCTTAAACACTATATTACCTTAACACTGCAGTAAGAATTTTACATGTTTTCTCAATCCTGAACCCCAATAACTGATGAAGTGGGAACAATTACAATACTCATTTTACATAAGAAAAGCTAAGAATCATGAGGAACTGTTGGCCAACATAATGCTTTTCCAGCTTCTGAATGTTTTGGGAAATAACCTTTTAAAAACTAAAACTCAAACGACTGTGTAAAAACTTTATGCACCACTGCCAACTATCTTCCGCCCAGTACTTCACACTACAGCTGCCTGGGGCAAGAAAAACCTAGTCCCTCCTTTTGCTCTGCTCTTTTCTGTCCAGTATCAAAATGGCATTTCTAAGGCAATATAAATCCGCATTACATAACTTCAAAAGTAATACTCCCACATCTAGCAAAAAAAAAAAAAATCTGTTTCAAAAATAATACGAAGACCAAGAAGGGTGAGAAAGAACTCATTTTAACATAGGGCTCGCTAATATCCTAGAATGAATGGAGAAACAGTTTACTGCAACCTCCAATGGTGGAAGGGGGCAGGACTACAATAGTCATCACAACTTCAGACAAGCAAACCAGGAGAACGCTAAAAAGATGGGCATTAACTAAATTAAGGGTGGGTGGGGTCCCGTTGGCTTGGTGGCAGGCTCTGGATGACCCAAGAGGAAAGAAAAGAAATCCGTTGAAGGCCAGCACCTCGCTCTGGCTGGGTGCTGTCTGGCTTCTAGGCAGAGCCTGAGGCTATTCCTAGGCCCGGAATATCTACCGTAAGGTTCCTGAGGCTCGGGTTAGAAAAGGGACTCAGGGAAGGGATCCCCAGGGGCCCACCGATCGTTTTGTGCGCAAACGTGGAGCCCAAAGGGAACCAAGGAGATTCACTCTGGCGGACCGAGGAATGGAAAAGTGGGCGACAATGCAAGGAGGAAAGCTATGGCAGCAGGTCCGGCCTCTACGGGTTCTTGCTGGGCCCACTGGTTTTTGAGGCCTTGGAGACGTCGAGAAACCCAAGCCTCGTGCCCGTCCCCTCCCCCATATCAACCCCCCCACCCCACCCCCCATACCCCTACCCCGCCCCGGCCCTTTAGCAGCTTCCCCGGTCTTCCCTCCTCCCCCAGCTGAGGTACCCGGTCTCCTCATTTCCACACGCGTTCTGTGGCGTGAACTCACCCGCCGCTGAGGAAACAGTACTGTCTTCGCGAACTTCTGAGCTTCGGGTTACGAGGGGGCTCCACCGGCTCGAGGTTTCTGCGCGCCGCCAGTCCAGAAGACTGGTTCCGCGAAGCGCCTACTCGCACAGGCCGCAAACACAGCCGCGCAGCGCGGGGAGCTTCTGGAGGGCTTCCTCTTGCCCGGCGTGCACTGCGGCCGGGGGTGTGGAGAGGACGATCATAGAGAAGAACGGAGATAGATAGTCTTCACTGTTGGCTCTGAATCACCACGCAGCTGCGAATGACCATAGAGAAGGAGCGCCTAGTGGGGACTAGAAAGGCTTGAGCTGCAAATTACGACCCACCCTGCCATTTTTGATTGGATCCGATTTAATCTTATGACTACGCGACGCCATCTTGAGGTCAAGGTTCCGGCTATAGTCGTGGCGCGAGGGCTGTTTTAGTATTTCTCACCTTTTATAATTTGTGTTTCGGGAATCAGAACCTACCCAGCTTGGTGATTCCTTGAGGTTCGATGGATTGAAAATGGGGCTCCGCCCAGCACCTCCATAGAAACCGCAATCACTGATCTTTCGCTGAAAACTCCTGTACTTTATACCAAGAGGTGACTAAAACAGTAATAGTTTAACTGCAGACTCACACACAGAGATAGTTTATGCTTGCTGATAAGACCAGAGAGGTAGCTAGACGATATTTTTGACAATATCATTTGAGAACATGGATTCAGCCATTCTTCTGGGGTTTTCTGTGTATCAGCTGATAACTTCCTTTTTGTAAGAAGTTTATATTGTGTTTTCTATCCCTTCCAACAGAAAAAGCCCTAAATGATAGACTTTTATATCACTTTTGGAAGATAGGCTTAATCATTTATCCGCAATGACAGACAACATCGACAAGTGGTTGACTATGAAGGTGGAACTCACAGGTTAAAAATAACGCAGATAAAAATTTCTGTTAATAAATGTTCCTCCACCGATTAAATGCATGTTGCTCAAGGGTCAAGGGTAATAATATTATGTGCAAAAGAAATACAATTGAAAAGGGGCAAATTTCCATGTAAAGTGGTGACTGTTTTGAGTGGTAAACAAATTCTTAAGTAATCTTGAAAATAGAATGTGTTGAAACGTAATAATAGAAACATTCAAACTATTGGTAGCCGCATTAAATCTAGCCTGAGTACCTGAGGAAGTCATCACAGGCTAAGTTATGTTTTAACCAGGACTTCAGAGGGAGAAAAATGCGTAACAAAATAGAAAAAATATTCCCCTTCATTACTAATCACAAAATTACTAATAACATAGTAAGTAAGATATCACCTTAAAGCCATTCCATCAGTAAAAAAAGGTGTCTGATAATACAAGGATGTAGAAAACCAGGGACACTTAGCCAACACTGGTGGAAGTGTATATTGGTACAACCATTTTGGCATAACCTAAAGAAATGAAGCATTCTCTAGGACTCAGCACTAGTTTTATGGGGGAAAACTTTAAATATATGCATCAAAACACATGTACAAGGCACCATTGTTCATAAAGGGAAAAAAATACTGCAAACTACTCAAATATCTAGAAGAAAACAAACATTTCCAAAAAGTCACATAAGGAAATTCATATAGAAGTAGAATAAACTATATTTACACACAAGACAGTGAGTGAAAAAGGCAAGTGAGAAATCTTTATATAGTATGATGCCATTATGATAAAGATCACAGATTGATAGAATTAATGATCTATTGTTTAAAGAAACATATATTGGGGCCTCCCTGGTGGCACAAGGGGTTAAGTCTCAGCACTATGAAGCTACTGCCAGCCCCTGCACTATTCTGCTCAATCCCCAGTCAGGGAGGTGACCCACATGGCACAGCAGACCTCTCCTGTTACCTGCTCTTACCTCAGCAGTGTATTACAGTAGATCTGCCTCTTTTGCTCCCATTCTGTCTCTGGTGAATCCTCTATCCCCCACCCCCACCCCTGGCCTACACCCCAGTTCTTGTATGCATAAACAAATAAAACAAATATTTTTTAAAAGAAATATAGGGCCCTCCCTGGTGGCGCAGTGGGTTAAGCAACGCACTATGAAGCAAACCACAGCCACTGCAGCACGAGTTCGATCCCTGCTGCCCGCTGGGGAGGTGACCCACATGGTGCAGGCAGACCTCTCCTGCTTTGCCCACTGCTCCCCTCAGCAGTGTGTTTCAGTCCATCTGCCTGTTCTGCCCCCTGCTCTGTCTGGTGGATTCTCTCACCTCCCCACACCTCTGGCCTGTACCCCAGTGCTTGTATGCATAAATAAATAAATCTTTAAAAACAATAAAAGAAATATATATTGTATGGTAGTAAAACTATTTTTTAAATACCAAAGGAATAATTAATAGAAAAATAGGGTAGTGGTTAACTTTTAGAGTGACTATTTCCCTCATAGAGTGAGAAAAGATGAGGATACTAGAAAAAAAGGAGCCTCTATTGTTTTGGTAATGTTCTATTTCATAAGTTCAATTATGTTTTAAAGATTTATTTTATTTATGCATACAAGAGCTGGGGTGCAGGCCAGAGGTGGGGAGGGGTGTGTGTGAGAGGATTCACCAGAGACAGAGTAAGGAGCAGAACAGGTGTTTTGTTTGAAACACATTGCTGAGGGTAACAGTCAGTGAGACAGGAGAGATCTGCTGTACCATTTGGGTCACCTCTCTGGCCATGGATCCGACTCATGCTGCAGTGGCTGCTGATATAGCTTCATAGTGCTGAGACTTAACCACTTGTGCCACCAGGGAGGCCCTATTATCCTTTATAGTTTGCAAATGTATTACATACCTTTTTAATGCATCAAAAATTATGAATTTTAAATTAATAATAAATTCTACAAACCCTCAATCCCAATTCTGCTTAAGGTAGTGTGAGCTACACTTTGCACGTGTGTGATTTTGTCCAGTTACAAACCCAATAAACTTGTAGGATGGGAAAAAAATTAATTGTGCTATGTTATTTATAGAAACATAATTTTATTTGCTATTAAATTTTTTCTTTTTTATTTTAAAGTTTTTTTTTAAGATTTATTTAATTATGCATACAAAAGCTGGGGTGCAGGCTAGGGTTGGGTGGGGGGGTTGTAAGAAGATTTACCAGAGAGAGGGTGGGGAGAAAAGGTGGATTGAGGGCCTCCCTGGTGGCGCAGTGGGTTAAGCAGCACACTATGAAGCAAACGGCAGCCGCTGCAGCTCTAATTCGATCCCTGCTGCCTGCCAGGGAGGGGACCCACATGGCGCGGCAGACCTCTCCTGCTGTGCCTGCTGCTCCCCTCAGCAGTGTACTTCTGTTGATCTGCCTGTTCTGATCCCTGCTCTGTCTGTGGTGAATCCTCTCACCCCCCCACACCTCTGGCCTGTACCCCAGTACTTATATGCATAAATAAATAAATCTTTAAAAAAAAAAAAAAAGGTGGATTGACTGATATACAGTGCTGAAGGGAGCAGCAGGTGAGACAGGAGAGTCTGCTCCATGAGGGTTAGCATCCTGGCTGGATCAAATTCCTGCTGCAGTGGCTGCTAATACCTTCATAGTGCTGACACTTAACTCCTTGCTCCACCAGGGAGGCCAAAATTTACTTTATTTCCTATATTACCTATGACTTCCCATAGTGGAGGTATCTTTTCCTACAACTTACTTTATGCTCCTGGAAACACTTCTGACCAGAACCAAGGTAAATCTTCATCCCTTGGCTTCCATATTCCAAACTCTTCCTACTACCTACTTCCTACTATCACTACACTAGCTCCTTCTCAATCTCCTTAGGACCATCTTCTTGTGCTGCTCAGGTCTTAAAATGTTGGTCTTCCTCAGGGTCCTCTCTCAGGCTTTCCTCTCTTCTTACTCTAAGTGATTCTCCAGCTAATTCATCCACCCTCAGGACTTTGATAACCAGCGATTGCCAGATCTACATTTATAGTCTAGGTCTCTTGAGTTCTCTTACGTCCAGCTCCCTACCGAGTGCCCTCACTAGGACAATCCATGGACGCTGCAGACCCAACACGGGCAAAGCTATGCTCATCTGGTCTCCCACTTTTTTTTGTAAGTGAAATTCAAATAAAATTCAATAGTTTAATCATGTTTAAGTGTACAATTCACTGGTTTTCAGTACATTCACAATGTTGTGCAGTAATCACCACTAACTTCAGATCATTTTTAGCACTCCAAATAGAAACCCTGTACACATTAAGCAGTCAGTCCCTCCCCACAGGCCCTGACAACTGCTGTCAGGTTCTGTCTCTATGAACTTGCCTTTTCTGGATATTTCATGTAAATGGAATCAGAACAGATAGCCTTTTACATCTGGCTTTCTTCATTTAGCAAGTTTTCAGCTTTCATCCATGTTATACCATCTGATAGTACTTCATTCCTTTTTTAAAAAACCTTAAATGATGTTTTATTTCTAGATTGACTGACTTTACACTGTAATAAGGTAAGTTTACTTGCAGGGCTACCATGAGGTTTCTCCTTTTATGTGAAAAATATCCTTGCCTATACCAGTGGATAACCAATAATCAATTGTACTTAAACTAATCTCCCCATCACCTAGCATGGTAACACAAAATGGAGGTCATCCTAAGTCTTCTAAATTCTCATGGACAACATGGCCAAGCCCAACCCAGGCCACGCTGTTGCACTTCACACATTTAGAATGAGGGACCCAGGCCCACATTGGCCAGGCACCTGCGTGCCCAGACCTACCCTCCATCCCGGAATACCACCCTTTGCCCCATCTGGAGTACCACATCCCCACATTTATGGTTAGAGAACATTCTGTTGTGTGGGTATGCCACCACTTTTTATTTATTCATTTTTAATTGGTAAATACTTGGATTGTTTCCACCATGAATAAAAGTACTGTGTACATTTGTATACAAATTTTTGTTTGAACATATGTTTTCAATTCTCTTAGATATATCACTAGGAGTGGAATTGCAGATTCTATATTTAACTTTGAAAAGAAATGTCAAAAACTCTCTTTCACAGTACCTGAACCACTTTACATCTCATCTGTCAATACTTCTTTCCCTGAATTTTTTCTTGCTAATTATATCTCTCCTAGTGGGTACAAAGTGATATCTCATTGGGGTTTAGATTTGCATTTCTGTATGGCTAAAGGATGTTGATATGGAACATCTTTTCATGTGCTTTTTGGCTCTTTGTATATTTTCTTGGAGAAATGTCGATTTAAATCCTTTGTCCTTTGTCCATATGTAATGGATAGGGTACAGGCCAGAGGCACCGGGGTGAGAGGATCCACCAGAGACAGAGTGAGGAGCAGAGCAGGCAGATCGACTGAAATACACTGCTGAGGGGAGCAGCGGTGAGACAGGAGAGGTCTGCTGCGACATGTGGGTCAGCTCCCTGTCCAGGGAATGAACCTGACTGCAGTGGCTGCAGATGCTTCATAGTGCTGCGACTTAACCCCTTGTGCCACCAGGGAGGCCCCTGCCTTTTTATTATTAAGTTATAGAGGTTTTTTTTTATATATATTCTGAATACTAGACCCTTACCAGATAGTTAATTTTTGAATGTATTTTGTATTCTAGGTTGTCTTTTCACTTGTGTGTTTGTCCTCTGATGCACAAATTTTTAAATCTGACGAAGTTCAATTGATCTTTTTTTTTAGCTTGTGTTTCCAATGTCATATTTAAGACAATGTTGCTGAATCTCAGGTGCCTTAGTCTTGTCAGGCTGATACAACAAAATATCACATATGGGTAGCTTACTTACGAAGAGCAGAAATTTATTGTTCACAGTTCTAGAGGCTAGAACTCCCAGATCAGGGTGCCATCAAGGTCAGGTGAGGGCCCTCTTCCAATTTGCAGATTTATTGTATCCTTACAGGCAGAAGAGGCCAGAAACTGCGGATTCCCTATCATAACAGCAGTAATCCCATTCATGAGGGTTACACCCTCAGGACCAATCACAGCCCAAAGGTCTCACCTACTAATATCACTTTTGGGAGTTAGCATTTCAACATAGGAATTTTGTGAGAAAAACAAACATTTAGACCTCTAGACCACAAGGCCACAGGATTTTTACCTTTACATTTTCTAAAAATTTCATAGTTTTAGTTCTTACAATAGGTTTTAGATTCATTTGAGTTAATTTTTGCATGACTTGTGATTTAAGGGTCCAAATTCATTCTTCTGCATATGAATATCCAGTTATCCCAGCAGCAAGTGTTTAAAAAGACTACTCTTGCGACCTGCCAGGTGGTGCAAGGGGTTAAGGCACAGCGCTGCTGTGAAGCTATCCTCAGCCACTGCAGCATAAGTTTGATCCCTGGCTTGGGAGGGGACCCACATGGTGGAGCAGACCTCTCCTGCCTGGCCTGCTGCTCCCCTCAGCAGTGTTTTTCAGTAGATCTGCCTGTTCTGCTCCCCACTCTGTCTGTGGTGAATCTTCTCACCTCCCCCGCGCCTCTGGCCGTACCCCAGTTCTTGTATGCATAAATAAATCAATCTTTAAAAAAATGACATTAGTTGTCATTGAGATCACAAAACTGCAGCATAAATATGAATTTACATGACTGTTAGCCTGGCAATTTTAGGTTGAATTTATTAAAACAACATTACTAAGTCTGCAAAAATAGCTAATTTCCAAAACTATTCAGTTTGATAGAAGGGATTGAGAGTAACACTTTCAACCATTAAAAAATATAAAAATCTGGGCCTCCCTGGTGGCGCAGTGGGTTAAGCAACGCACTATGAAGCAAACCGCAGCCATTGCAGCACGTGTTTGATCCCTGCCTCCAGTCAAGGAGGGGACCCACATGGTGTAGCAGACCTCTCCTGCTGTGCCTGCTGCTCCCCTCAGCAGTGTGTTTCAGTCAATCTGCCTGTTCTGCTCCCCACTCTGTCTGTGGTGAATATTCTCACCTCCCTGGACTCTGGTCTGTACCCCAGCTCTTGTATGCATAAATAAATTAATCTTTTAAATATATATATATATAAAAAACCATTCTTAGTTTGCAGGTCATATAAATACAGGTGACATGTAGTTTGCCACCCCTCAAATAGATAAAATATACTTCATGTGCTTTCCTACTCCAAAATAACTATAATTACTACATGTAAATCAATCTCTTCCCAATTCCATCCAAACATGTTTACCCTGCAACCTTTTCTTAGGTGTATTTTTTATTTTTCAAGGTGAGATCTAAATGATGTGATTAACTAGCCATTTTTGGTACATTATAGCAGACATTCTGGCAAATTTGTCTCTGATATCCCCTGTGGGACTCATTCTAAGTTCAATTTTTCATGCCAATGGAACAGTAGTTTCACTTAAGGCTCTTCTGATCATCTCAAATTTATGTAGTTCTATACATCTTCACTGCACATTATAACCACTTAGGAAACTTTGAAAGCAAAGCAAAGCAAAACAAAAACAAGAAACAGCTGCTAGGCATGACAAATCAGAATATCTAGGAGTAGAGTGGACAATGGTAATTCAAAACAAAAAGCACAAATAGACTTTAAAGTGTAACCATGGTTGTATACCACTGTGTATCACTACTTACAGGTTCCAGTTTGGTGTACCAAATTTTAGGGTATGTCAAAATCTCTATAGTAAACAAGGAGATTTTCTTTACTTTACCTTCTCTACCTATTACAGAGCTTCAAAAGAATTAATCAGCAACACAATTATTTTAGCCATAGTAAAAATAAAGGTACAAGGCCTCTCTGGTGGCACAGGAGTTAAACACACAGCGTGATCAAGCTATCACCAGCCACTGCAACATGTGTTGCATGAATTCCATCCCCTGGCCAGGGAGCTGGCCCACATGGCGTAGCAGACCTCTCCTGTCTCACCCATTGCTCCCCTCAGCAGTGTATGTCAGTAGATCCACCTGTTCTACTCCCTACTTGTCTCTGGTGAATCCGCTCACCCCCTACACTTCTGGCCTACACTTTAGTTCTTGTATGTATAAATAAACAAATCTTTTTAAAAAATAAAACTGCAAAAAAGAAAAAAATATTTAAAACCATAACAAAAAAGAAAAAAAATTAAAGGAACAGTATTTGAATACTGCCTGAAATCACATGTTGAAATAACTTTTGGTGATATTTTGGTTTACTTTCTCCACTCAAGATATGTTGTTCCACATGACTTTTCAGAGACAGAGAAAAAGGTTTTGATTTGACAAGGTTTCCTTTTATCAATTTTCTCTTTTATTAGTTGTGTCCCTTAGCCTAGGTCCTCAAGATCTTCTCATATGTTTTCTTCTAAAAGTTTTATATTTAAATCTATGATCAAGTTTAAATTAAACTTAATGTAAGATATGATGTTCAGATTCAAGTTAATTTTTTGACCTATTTTTTGTTCAGTGCTCCAGGTCCATCCTTCCTCTAGTAATTGCTTTTGCAATTGAAACTGTAGTTGCCCAGTTTGTTCAGTTGTGTGTGTCAAATATATTAATTTTATTGATTAAGCAGTTCAATTTGTGATTTCTGACTTAAATATAATCTGATGACACATGTTATCATAAAGAAAAACCATCAAACAAAAGTGGAATAAATCAGTCGTTTAAGAGAAGCAAAATCTTCATAGTAAAATACAGAATTTTTCATAGTGGACATCTGTTCTTATTTTGTGAACAATAATCAATTTCTTTTTCTATTTAGAGGTATGTCATTCCTTCTATTCGAGAAATCAAGAGAAAAGATACCTCCTCTTTCTTCTCTCTAATATTCAGATCACAGCTAGATGATGCCTGTGGGAAAATTAGATTCTCCTATCCAGGATTTTGAATCTTGAGAACAAGACATGTAATTGCAGGGACAGTGTAGAAATTATTCAAAGCAGTACTGCTGTATTTATTTTCTGTTGCTGCTATAACAAATTACTGCAAAGTTAGTGGCTTAAAATAATATGGATTCAAAAAATAACAGACTCATTATCTTATAGTTCTGCAAGTCAGAAGTTAGATACATGATTCACTGAACTTAAATCGAGGTGTTGGCAACACTTTCTGAGGCTGGAGAGAATGATGACGTTGATGTGTCTTTTTTAGCTTCTAGAAGTGCTCAGCATTCCTTAGCTCATGGCCCCGCTTCTTTATCTGGAAAACTAGAATCTGATTAATTAGGCCTCCCTCAAAGGCCCAAGATATTCTTCCCAACTCAATGTCCTTAAACTAAGTCATATGTCCTTAAACTAAGTCATATGTATAACATGATATATCAATATGTTATAGGAAGCAGGATGTGGATATTATTCTTGCCTGTCATCAGTGGTGGCACAGAGAACACAGTGGAAAACAGGCTCAGTGGAGACAAGGAAGGCGTCCCTCACTGAGAAAATAATTGTGATTCTGGTTAACTGCCTCCTTAGATCCTTACCAGTTTTTGAGACAGGTTTATCAATCTTTTCCACAATTCTAAGATAACTAATAGTCTTCCACTATATTAACTTCTTAAATAATACAAAGTATATTTCCAAACTCTATATTCTTGGACACCCATACAATGTCAAAGAGAAAGGTAACTGTACAGGAGCTCAATTCTGTGGGAAAAGACCATTTTTAGCAGAAAGTCTATACATGTTATCCTATACATGTATCTAACTTCTGACTGAATATCACAAATATTCAATTGATCTGATTACTTTCTGCTGGTTTTGAGTCTATACTCACCAACCACCTTTTCAGTAGGCTTTTTTCTGGGACCAAATAACATTAACTTTTAACTTAGAACATTTCAATCCAGGCAGCGGTAACATTTCATTATAAATGACTGAATTGGCATTCTTGTTCTGGTAAGCTTGGATATTGTGTGTCTACTCCTAGGAGATGGATCCACTTTAAGTGGGTGAAAAATAAAATTTTTGTCCTTGCAAAACTGAAGGTTGGACAATGGGCTTTCACAGTTTATCAAGAAAACAAATGCCATTTCTTAGTACCACTTGGGGAAACCAGCTTAGCTTTGTCTGTACTGGATACCTAGATGTAGCCACATGACTATAGGAGTATTTTATTTTATTATTTTAAAATATTTTTTATTTATTCATATAAGAATGGAGTGTAGGTCAGAGGTGTGTGTGGGGAGAGGTGGATCTACTGAAATGAACTGCTAAAGGAAGCATCAGGCAAGGCAGGAGAGGTCTGCTGAGCTATTTGGGCTAGCTCCCTGACTGGGGATTGAACTCATGCTGCAGTGGGTGGCCATAGCTTGATAGTGCTGAGACTTTAACCCTTATGACACCAGGGAGGCCCAATTTGGAGCATTTTATTTTATTTTTTAAAAGATTTATTTATTTATGCATACAAGAACTGGGGTACAGGCCAGAGATGTGGGGGAACCACCAGAGACAGAGTGGGGAATAGAAAAGGCAGACCAACCAAAACACACTGCCGAGGGGAGCAGCAGGCCAGGCAGAAGAAGTCTGCCGCGCCATGTGGGGCCCCTCCCTGGCCCGCAGCAGGGAGGCTGCGGTTTGCTTCATAGTGTTTGCTTAACCCACTGCACCATCAAGGAAGCCTCAATTTGGAGCATTTTAATAGCTAGAGACCAGTTCTATGTGTCTGTCTGTTTCTACTGAGGACTCCAGTTAAGGAAAAGTAAGATGGGAAACTGAAGAAGACAAGTTTGGAAACCTGTTTTCTGCTTGTTCTGTGTCTTTTGTTATGGTTAAATAATATTAAGACCTTAAAATGGCTGTGCTGAATAACTTAAGGAAATGATCTTATTAAATCCAGGGCTTGATTTGTTTATTTGGAAGAATCTACTTTTATGTCACTTTTTACTTCTCTTTGTCCTAATTTAAAATTCTATTTTTATTTTTCATGATATGTTATAGAACTCAAATGGAATAGTCTGAAAGATATATCCATGATTTAAAGCAAAATTATTAAGTGGAGATTGGTGCAACTACCTCCCAGGTCAAGAATCAAATGCTGTCAATGCCCAGAAGCCCAAGCAGTACCTCAGTTATATTCACTCCCTTAGGTAACCGTCACATAACCACCCCTTTTTTGTAATATGGTTCATAATATGGTAAACCAGTCATCTTGTGGAAAACATGTAAAAAAAGAAGAGAAGGAATTATGGGGTCAAAATCTAGGTACAGACTAGGTATAACAATGGTATTCCTTTTACCCTAGGGAATAGGCTTTAAAATTGGAAACTGGGGCCTCAGTGGGTTAAGCAACGCACTAGGAGGCAAACTGCAGCCACTGCAGCAAGAGCTTGATCCCTGCTGCGGGCCAGGGAGGGGCCCCACAAGGCGCAGCAGACTTCTCCTGCCTGGCCTGCTGCTCCCCTTGGCAGTGTGTTTTGGTTGGTCTGCCTTTTCTATTCCCCACTCTGTCTCTGGTGGTTCCCCCACATCTCTGGCCTGTACCCCAGTTCTTGTATGCATAAATAAATAAATCTTTAAAAAAAAATTGGAAACTCGGGCCCTCCCATGGTGGCGCAGTGGGTTAAGCAACGCACTATGAAGCAGAACGCAGACACTGCAGCACAAGTTCGATCCCTGCTGCCGGCCAGAGAGGT
>JAGFMF010012094.1:1837046-1865739 GCA_019455555.1 Galemys pyrenaicus | reverse complement strand
CCTTCTCTCTTCTCTGCAGAAAATCTTCTTTTCCTCCTCAGCTCCACCCACTTAGGGCGGAACCAGGATTTTGGAACTTCCCCTTTTCCTGGGACCACCCTGTTACAAGGGGATGGATAACTTCAGGTGCTTGATTTGGAAACTTGATTTTCATCCATCCTTCCCCTTTTCTGTATTACATACTAATCATATTAAAGTTCCTTTCCTTTGCAGATCTTAACACCCTAGAGTCTGGTTTGTCTTGATGTGGCAGATGGCAGAACCTATTTAGAGCAGACAGGTTTGGGGGTTCTGGGGTGCCTCTCTTCCTGCCCTGTATCAATTTTTCTTGGCAAGAACTGTTCTAATAGACACAAATTTCAATTTAGTTTATATAGATGGCTATAGTGAGTCACAGACATTAAAAATGTGATTATTCTTTTTTTTTAAATTTATTTATGCATACAAGAACTGGGGTACAGGCCAGAGGTGCTGGGAGGTGAGAGAATCCACTGCTGAGGGGAGCAGCAGGCACAGCAGGAGAGGTCTGCTGAGTCACGTGGGCCCCCTCCCCCCCGGCCAGCGGCAGGGATCGAACTCGTGCTGCAGTGGCTGCGGTCTGCTTCATAGTGCGTTGCTTAACCCACTGTGCCACCAGGGAGGCCCAAAATGTGATTATTCTTGATAGGGGGCTTCAGTTCTAACCTGTCCCCACCTAAAGATGTGTTGGTGGCACCTATGCAAGGCAATAGAGGATTCAATCTCTCCCTTTCTAAAAATTTACTGTAGAGATACAAAGGCTAGATACCCAGTGTGAAATCTTTATCAGACTCCTTGGTCAACAGTCGGGTGTGTGTGTGCGAAAAGATCGACTTTATTCACATGAGTCAGATTTTGCATAGCTGTTGCAGAATTCAAGTATTGGTAGTTGACCTTGCTCTTCTGGCAGCTAGAGCACTGAGGGGTTCTTTTCCTAAAACACATTTTACAGTTTATTATGCCCTCAGCAAGATTCCTTACTGTTATGTAGATTTGGTCTAATTACTGTGAATCACATGATAAAAGAATATCTTATTTTCAGTGGGGGCAATTGAGCTCCATGACTATAGTTCTTCCAGTGTGGTAAGTTGCTGTGACCTTGACAAGTCACTTTAGTTTTGTCCCTTGGGTTAACAATGATCAAGATTGCATGGTAGGATGCTAAAGTTGTCAGGGACCTCAGAGATTATATAGCAGTTCCCCTTCCCCACGCCTACCCGCACACTTCATGGAGAGGCTGAGAGACATATCCAAGCTGCTTTATAGAACGAACACGCAGTTTTTAGCATCAGATCCGTGCTCTTTTCACTACACTAGCTTTCTTTCAATGTTATTTCAAGAAGCAAACAACAAAAGTGGAAGCACTAAACAAACATAAGGTCATTTACAAAAAGTCAGATAACAGTGTTAACCATTAGCCTATTCCTAGTCTAAGCTATCTGAATGTACCCTCACTGAAAGGTGAGGTAAAATTCAGAATTTCTGAAACTATTCAAAGAAAGGTTAAAAAAAATAGAAATTAATAGTTTTAGAACGCTCTTAGAAAACAAAATTCCCTAAAGGAGTACTTATATTCTTTTACCAATTCTTTCTCATCTTTTCCAAGTTTATGTAAGGTGAAATTTAGGGAGTAGAGATTGCCTGTTTTTACACATTTTTGAAGAGTTAGCGTGCAGTAAGCGTTACTTAAATAGAATTATTTGCCTTTTCTATACTACATAAGACAACAGTTCTTTAACTTAGCGTCATTCCACCTTCCGCCACTACCCAAAACAAGGCGTTGAAACCTAACAAAAACCACAATAAATGCAAAAACTCCAAGTACCGAAATGCTCGAGGGCCTGTGACCACCACCTCCTCTCAAGAACGGTCTCCTCTTTACTGGGAGTTGTAGTCATTCAGGACCTTCATTTTCAGAACTTGGAGGGAGAAGCACGGCTAAAGAACTACATTTCCCAGAAAGCTGTGCGCTCCCTTCTCCACCCTCGCCGGCGTTGGGCTCCACCCACTCAGTTCCTCCTACTCTGGGCTGCACCTCTCACGCCTTCCTGTTAGTCCGAGCTGGGAGAAGTTCACTCTGATCAGCTGATCCCAACTGACAACAGGAAAGGAGGAAGCCGGCTAGGCAGCTCAGGAGGGGGGGCGGAGATGGAGATGAGGATGCATCCACCGGTGCCCTGAGGAAGAGCCCTTCGTCTCCAGCGGCACCCCGACTGTTAGACGACGCGGCTGAGCTGCCACTCGGTGGGGTCCCCGGGCCGCCGCGGGCGGGGAGGGAAGGGCACGGCCCTGCGCCAGGCGAATGATAGTCCTGGAGCTCCGACTGCCCCCGGGAGGAAGGGGGGGGGGGCTGGTGAGGCTGCGGTGGGGGCTGGGGTGGTATAAACAATGGATTCGTCTCTGGCCTCTACCAGCGTGGGGGGGATTTGGGGGGACCTTCTTTGTTCTTTAGCTTGCTCCTGTCCCCCGGAGGTGGTGGTGCTGCTCGGGAGGAAGGGAGGGTGAGGAATCTTCGGCTGGGGTGAGGGGGCCAAGTGGGTGTTTGAGGGTGGATTTTGTATTTTTCTCAGTAGTGGCAAAATTTGATTTTTGTTTCCGTTGTAAGGGCTGGTTGGTCACGTATTAGGCTGGCTGATTGGAGTATTAGGGTGTAAATAAGGTTTCCTAGTCACTCCCTTAGCCTTTGCCTTCCTTGTTTATCCAGAAATAAGATTGATAGACTGATTACTGTAGAGGATAAGTATCTTGAAAGGAGGGCTTTACATTTTATTAGGGTGTTAGGATGGGGGTCAACGTTGAGTTAGAAATATGTTGTAGAAGTGAAAAAAAGGCCCCTTTTCTGCCCCAGTTACCTTTTTTCTTTTGAAATTATTTTTAAGTTAGTGTTTGAATGACAGTGAGAAAAATGATTTAATTCAATGCAGACCTGGCTCCGGGCTGGGCCACAGTGGAGGAATTCTGTCTCCTGTTGCTCCTTTTTTTTTTTTGCAGTTACAGAAAGGACAAAAGGAAGTATAGTGATTGTTTTTAAACATATAAGGTGATTGTTGTTTTCAGTTTTATTTAATAGGCATCTATATAAAGTTGAAACAATCCAGATGCAAGGGTTAAAAAGATCTCAGGACTTTGAAAGGGCTATGGTTTGCTGTTACTTTTTTTACTTTTGCTTTTTATAGTTGCTTCTCCAAGCACTATTTGCTCAGTGATTTTGATTCTGAATTTAATAACTGAATGAACAGAAAATTTCAATCTGAAGAATAAAGCTGTGAAGTCTCTTACATGCTTTGGGCCTGGAGGTGGTGTTTGTTTTCAAATGAGGGAGAATTAGCTATGAATTTTGAGAAGAAATTTCTACTATTAGAATGAGCCAGTGTTAAGTTTTGCAATCAAGAATGAGACTTCTCTCATGAGTTTTGGTCTTTTTAATCACAATATTATTTTTTAAGGTGCATTTCCGTTTTGGGGTGAGTGAAATCTTTTTCCTTTCTTATTCTAGGTTTTCCCTGGAATATTCAGTTGAGACTGGATTATATTGAAAAGCTACTGATCTCTCTTCCTTATCAAACCTTGTGACTGAGTCCCAGCAGATGAACCCCACCTCAATGAATGCATCAGACCTCAGATAGCCATAAAACACCTTTTCAAGTAAATTTTGACCACATATTTGCCTGCACTTTATGGAGGGTGAACATTATTGCTGATACAGGTCTCCTGGAGGCAGAACACTAGAAACACAAACATTGATGAATGTGTGAGTTCTAATGGGACACGGAGGGTTTTTTAAAAATACGGTCTTCAGCACCTTGTGGAAGTTCTGTGTAGGCTTCAGACTCAGAGCCTTTGTCTTCGCTCTTGGGCAAAGTTCACTGACCGTTAATTTGTAGGCAGTTTCCTTACCAATTTGAATATGAGTGCCCAGACTTCCCCAGCAGAGAAGAGCCTGAATCCAGGGCTGATGTGCCAGGAAAGTTATGCTTGCAGCGGGACCGACGAAGCTGTCTTTGAGTGTGATGAGTGTTGCAGTCTGCAGTGTCTCCGCTGCGAGGAGGAGCTCCATAGGCAGGAGCGTCTGAGAAACCACGAGCGGATAAGACTCAAACCTGGCCACATTCCGTATTGTGACCCTTGCAAAGGCGCCAATGGGCATTCACCAGGTGTTAGGCAGAGGGCAGCTGTGAGGTGCCAGACCTGTAAAATTAACTTATGCCTGGAATGCCAGAAGCGAACTCATTCTGGGGGTAATAAGAGGAGACATCCTGTTACTGTGTATCATGTCACTAAGGCCCAGGAGTTACTGGAAGAAGAGGAGATGGATGAGGAGACCAAGAGGAAGAAGATGACTGAGAAGGTTGTGAGTTTCCTCCTAGTAGATGAAAATGAAGAAATTCAGGTAAGCACTTGGGTAGCATGGGCGTCATATGGTCATGGAACAGATCTATTCTTGGAACGTATCTCTTAAAAGGGAAGTCCAGGAGGAGCTCACATCTTCATCATTATTGGCAAGGCAGCTGAAAGCTTAGGTTGTATGGAGTCAGATTTAGTTACTTACAGGCTACATGTCCTTGGGATGAACTATTGATACTTCTCTGAGCCTTAGTTTTCTCATCTATAAATTGGGGACCATGTCTACTTCATTGAGTTGTTGTGAGGATGAAATAATACAGTGTTTGTAGAGCCTGATGTGTGATAAATAGTCAGTATGTGGTGGCTGTTCTTCTTAGGATTATTATTTTGAAGAACTGGTTTCGAGCAGTTTTCTGAATGAGCACTTTGGCAAGGTGTGAATAAGTGTGAGTGATGAGGGGTTGTGTATGTGCAGGAAAACACTGACAGTGGGTCCTTTGGGAGTGCTAGGCATTAGGTCATACACCCGCTATCTCCATTTACAGAGGTAAGTCTTTAAAAAGTGGCCTTTGATTAGGATAGTGTTCTTTCCAGATGACTTCTTATTTTCATTAATAGGCTTCTGATCAGTAAAAGCCAGTGAAGGCATTTGGGATTAAGAAGGACCAGAGAGGGGCCTCCCTGGTGGCGCAGTGGGTTGGGCAACGCATTATGAAGCAAACCGCAGCCACTGCAGCACGAGTTCGATCCCTGCTGCCTGCTGCCGGCTGGGGAGGGGACCCACATGGTGCAGCAGACCTCTCCTGCTGTGCCTGCGCTCCCCTCAGCAGTGTATTTCCGTTGATCTGCCTGTTCTGCTCCCCGCTCTGTCTGTGGTGAATCCTCTCACCCCCCACGCCTGTGGCCTGTACCCCGGTGCTTGTATGCATAAATAAATAAATCTTTAAAAAAAAAAAAAAAAAAAGAAGGACCAGAGAATATGTGACTTGATTCTGCGTTGGGGAGAGGCTAGTGTATGATAAGAGTAAGTTGGGGAGATGGTAGTGTGTGACAGTTAGGGACTTGTTGGGGAAGGGGTAGTGTGATGTTTTTACTTTCTAGTGAAGGTAGTATAATATCTACATTTTTCACTGGTTGCTTGAATTCCTATCCTGACTTTATATTGCAACTTATTTAAACTCAGTGCCTCAGTTTCATTTGCCCTTCTTAGTTGATAGGATTCAAAGGTACTACTAATGGAAAGGACCTATCACAGGACCCTGCCATAGTGTCCACTACCAGCCTGTTGTTTTTGTGGGGTGGGCATCATGGACTATTTGTGATTCAGTACTTTCAGCAGTGATGACTCTTCAAGTTCCAGATTGGAAGAGTATCTGTGTAAGTTACTGTTTGAAAAACTGCCCAGTTGCCCATTAAATGTCTTTCATCTCTGTCTTTTACCACTTGAGTAAACTTATGGAAATGGGTTACGTAATTTCAGTGTACTCCCATTGTCCGCTAAATAACTTCGCTAACACAAACCTTTCTTTATTGACCAAGAGGAAGAGTGACCCAGATCCCATTCTGCTTCCCTTGTTAGAAATAATGTCTTCATTATGGATTATGCTCTAATTGGGTGACAGTATGGACTAAAAATTTTATAAATGGAACACTTGGTTTTGGATGATTCTGACCGGCTTTGCCAACAGTTCTTTTTAATGTCAGCCTTTGGAAAGTTATATTTTGTATTGCTGTCATTTTCATAAAAGGAGAGGGAGATTTGGGATGAAGCGATAACTCTTATGAATATTGTGTTGGTACTAAAAAAATTTTTGAGGGGAGGAGGATTTTTTTTTTTTACCTTAGTATAAAATTAGGAAATTAGAGGTGTGTGTGTGTGGTGGGGGTGAGAGGATTCACCACAGAGAGCAGGGAGCAGAACAGGCAGATCAACTGAAGTACACTGCTGAGGGGAGCAGCGGGCACAGCAGGAGAGGTCTGCCACGCCATGTCCCTCCCTCGCCGGCAGCAGGGATCGAACTCATGCTGCAATGGCTGCAGTTTGCTTCATAGTGCGTTGCTTAACCCACTGCGCCACCAGGGAGGCCCCTGACTGTCATTTTCTTAGCCTCTGTAGCACTTCTGTGTGTCTCCCCTGGGTTCTAATAGTTAAAATTTAAAGAACTCTTAGTATTAGGAACTATTACTGCTTTACATTATGAGCTTATTTAATCCTGATGATAACCCTGTGTCTTAGCTTTTTATTACTGCTGTAACAAATTATACTTAATGACTTTAAAACAACACAAATTCTCTTTCAGTTTGGAGATTGGAATACCTGTAACAAGTGGATAGGGCTGTTTTCCTTTGGAAGACTAGGGAAGAATTTATTTTTCTCTCTTTTCTAGTTTCAAGAGACTTCCTGCATTTTTTGGTGCCATTATACAACTTACAGTCAGCAGTGTAACATCTTCCAATTCCTTTCTCTGTCTCTCTGCTCCTGTTGTCATGTTGCCTTCTGTGTCTTTACTCTCCTATCTCCCTTTACAGTGACCCTTAGGATTACATTGGACCCACATGGATAATGCATCATAATCTCCCTATCTCAGGGGCCTTAATTCAGCCACCTCTTTGCCACATAAAGGGACATATTCACAGATTCTGAGGATTAGAAAGTGGATTTTTTTTTTTTTTAATTCAGCCTAACACACCCTATGAAATAAGTTGTGTGTCGTAGTTTGGGCTGTTCTAACAGAATATTGGTGATTGGATGTCTTATAAGCAACAGAAGTTTACTTCTCACTGTTATAGAAGCTGGGAACTTCCAGATCATGGCTCTGGTAGATTCAGTGTCTGATGAGCACCTGGTTTATAGATAGCTATCTTGCTGTGTCCTCACGTTCCAGAAGATCATGTGGGTTTCTTTTGCGGGGGTGGGGTGTCTTTTTATAAGGGCAATAGTTCTTTTCATTAGGGTCCTACCCTTACGACCTAATCACCTCTCACAGGCTCCATATCTTGGGCTTAATTTCAACATCAGAATTTTGAGGGGCTACAAATATTCCATCTATAACATTGCATTTTATAGATGAGGACAGTAAAGTGCTTTGCCAATATCAAATTACAGTACAGTAAGTAGATGACTCTTCTGCTATCTCTAACCAAGCCATTTACACTTTACTTTTTAAAAAAAAATTATTATTATTTTCTTTAAAGATTTACATTTATTTATACATAAAAGAACTGGGATATAGGCCAGAGGTTCAGGGCATGAGGGGATTCACCAGAGACAAAGCAGGCAGCACAACAGGTGGATTGACTGAAATACACTGCTGAAGGGAGCAGCAGGTGAGGCAGGAGAGGTCTGCTGAGCCATATGGGTCACCTCCCTGGCTGGGGATTGAGCTTGTGCTGCAATGGATTGTCAATAGTTTGATAATGCTGAGTCATGAACCGCTGAGCTACCAGGGGCCCCTAAAAAAAATTAGCTTTTTAATTAAGCTTCACTATGGTCAGTAGCATCACTTCACCAATTCCTTATGGCTCCTGTGAAGATTATGTGGAACAGAATGGGAGTATTGCCATTGAAGGACATTTCCTCATAGTAAAGATTCTGTGTTAGACCCAGGTATATATTTTTTTCTTTTCATGGTTCCAGGTATTTGTGGGTTTTCATCATTTTCAATGTAGAATAAGGGGCTTATTTTAGCAGCTTGTAAATGTGGTGGTTTCTCAAATTCTATGACCTTGAGTCCCATAAGATTTGTTGCTTATAATTTGAGTGTTAATCAGTTTCTTTTGAAAAACCTAAAAGGGTAAAAACTCTCTTTCAGAAGTGAAATTTTGGGCCTCCCTGGTGGCGCAGTGGGTTAAGCAATGCACTGTGAAGCAAACCTCAGCCACTGCAGCACAAGTTCAATCCCTGCTGCCGGCCAGGGGTGGGACCCACATGGCATGGCAGAACTCTCCTGCTGTGCCCGCTGCTCCCCTCAGCAGTGTACTTCTGTTATCTGCCTGTTCTGCTCCCCGCTCTCTGTGGTGAATCTTCTCACTCCACCCACACCTCTGGCCTGTACCCCAGTGCTTGTATGCATAAATAAATAAATCTTTAAAAAAAAAAAAAAGTGAAATTTTTTTAATTACCTAGTCATTTGAGTATGTACCCTAGTGGTAAACTTGAGGAGAGGCTGACTTTTGGTCTCAAACCAAGAACTCACTTGCAGCTCTTAAATGGACACATTTGGCCTGCTAGCCATAAATATTCATTAATTCAGTACGTTTGTTGAACATTTACTATGTGCCAGGCACTTTTAAGTTCCACTGGTACATGGTTGAATAAGACTTGATGTCTATACCGTGGTAACATTTACCATTCAAGTGGAAAAAGCAGAGTTCACATATGTAATGTAAGACATGTAAAAAGATGACTTAGAAGCCACTCTGTAGAATGGCCAGGGAGGGTTTTATTGTAGACGTGATTTTACACAAAGACTTGATTATTAATACTACTTGGGGCAATAAACTTCTGGACACAGGGTAATAGGAGAAAAAAGAAAATAGGATTGCACATTCAAGATAAAATGTGGCTTGGAGTAAGCTAGTGGAGAGCGATAAAGGAAAGAGGTACAGAGATAAATAGATGCTGATCATGTGACCATTAAAAATATAATAATGAATATAATAATGAATTTTAAATATAATGGGGAGTGCCAGCCTGCTTTATGTAAAAGTCACATGATCTTACAGAAGTTTTTAACAGATGACTCTGGTGTGAAGACAAGATTGTGGTGATTGGAGGGGTGGGCAAGAGGGAGAGCAGAGGGACTACATAGGAGGCTCTTACAAAGGATGAGGTGAGAGGTGACTTAGGTTTGTTGTTATTAACATGGAAGAATGGAAAGATATTGGTGAATTTGGGATAAAGTTTAAATGTAAAACAAGAGTGCTAATATATTGATATGTGTGGGGTTGGGGAAGGAAAGAATTCAATGATGACTCCTTGGCATTTGCTTTGTGCCCTAGAAGTCAATAGATAAACTAGAAGTCAATTCCTACAATAAAGGGAGTTAAATTAGTCTCACTTGGTATTATCTAACATAGTGGTTCTCAACCAGGGGTGATTTTGCTCCTGCAGGCTACTTGGCAATATCTGGAGGCATCCAAATATTGATACAACTGGGGGTGGGGAGGATGTGCTACTAGCTAATCGAAACCAGAGTGATGCAAAATATCTTCACTATGCACAGGGCAGTCTCCAACAGGAGAATGATAAGATACAAAAGTCAGTAGTGCTGCTCTAACAGATGAAGTTTTGTCTAATATGAGATCTGGATTCCAGTGAAGTGGAAAATATATTAGGGACAAAACATTTATGTCAGTTTTCCTCTTTTGGTTCTGTGTGCTCCTCAGAAGTAATGTAGCTGAAATCAGTATTCTCTTTTGGCATATTTTGTCTGGCTCTGCTGAAAGGGTTAGACTTTCTGCATTGTGTTCATTGATTTTTCTAGCCTCAGTGGGACTATGTTCAGAAGAGCAAAGGACTTAATGAAATGATCTCCACTGACAAGTGATCTGTAATCTCTTGAAGTTAGAGATACACCCTTGGCAAATGACTCAAAGGTTAGGAGAATACAGTTCTAACAAATTAGCATTCTCAGTGGAGGAAAGAGAATAATATTTCCGATCTATTGGATATTATGAGGTGTTCAGACATCTTTTAGTCTTACTAGAGTATTTACTTGTCAGGGAGAAAAAGTGAAGAAATTAAGACATTTTTATTCATGTATATATATATTTATTCACATATATAAATATCTATTCATATATATAAAAATATCTATTCATATATATAAATATATATATTTAAACTCCATACAAATTTTCTCTCCCTCTTCCCTATTCTCTTCTTTTTCCCTTTTCTGCAAAATCTGTGACTGCCCTGGTCTAAGAGACTACAGCGGCAAACTTCTAAGAAAGTTCCACCTTGCTGACTGACCCCTGATTGGGATGGTAGGTGAGCCAGGGAACTTTTCAAGTCAAAAGACTCGAGAGGTGCGGGGTAATGAGGCAGAGTGGTCAAGTGAGAAGCTATGAAACTGTCCACTGAGGCAGGGCCTCCTTCATTCAGAAATGGGCAGCCTTTAGGCCCTCTGCTGTGGGAGGCCAAGGAGATCCTCCCTATTCTGCCGTCAGTGAAGTTACTTCACCTCACTGAGACCGTTCCTTTAAGAAGACCCATCATGTTGCTTGGCTGCTTTGTTTGTTTACAGTCCCAGAATAGTATGACTCAAAATACTGGGACTTGGCTTTTTTTTTTTTTCCAAATTGGCAAAAAGAGACATTATTCTAGTGGGATTCAGGAATGGAAAAAGCAGAGGGTGTTTCCGTACTGTATGGGAATCCTTGACCACAAACTAGTTGTTCTGGTCTGCCCCATTTTTGTGTTCCTTCTGTCTTAGATTCACTAACTGGTCCCCTCCTAGGCCCTGTCCCCCACTTCCTGGTCTAGGGTACTAAGACTTGCTCTTTCCAGGTCCTGTTTCAGACAAGCTGGTGGAAACCCAGCTTGTCTCGGTACTTAATTCTAGTCAATAGGTCATGAGCCAGGGGAATCAGAATCTTCTGAATTGTGGAACTTCCCTGTTTTTCTCTTCAAATGTCCAAAGGGTTATAACATAGGGACTAATTTTGTGCTGTGACTGGTTAGCTCTTTGGGAAGTTCTGGTCATGAATAAATGTATTGTTGATTCTAAGGTGTCATTAGAAAATGTAACAAACCCCCTTCATAGGTCTGCTTAAGAGCTGTCTGTCAAAATAATATGCAATAATTGGGTGAGTAACAGGTTCCCGCCTCCTCTGGTGCCTTTACAAAAAGACACCCAAGTGAAAGCCCCTTTTGTGGTAGTTGGGGGCGGTGGGGTGGAGGCAGGCTGGGCTTTGTATGGAATCACTGGTAAATGCAAGGTTGAGGATGAGTTAGATAAGCAGAAAGAAGAAAGAAACTGTATCATGTGCCTTTACTTTCTGCTGCTAGTCTTCTGAGCTTTCTCAGCCTTGGGCTTATTCAGTCATAGCAGCAGCTGGCACTTGGGAGGCTGTTTGGTTTAGTACAGGGCTGTTTAAAATTTGACCCTTATGCCATCAAAACCACCATGAGTCAGCTTTTCAGGGAACCTATCTTTAGTTCAAGTTACCTCCAGTTTGTGTGATTGTATTTTTTCTGGAATTGGGCAAACATTTGACTTTTTGAGCCAGACATAATAAAATGGGCAGATTTCTCACTAAGTTGACCTTGTATGTTTTCTTTTTTCTTTATTTATTTTTAAAGATTTATTTTGTTTATTTATGCATACAAGAACTGGGGTATAGGCCAGAGGTGTGTGTGGGGGGTTGGGTAGGTGAGAGGATTCACCAGGGACAGAGTGGGGAGTAGGACAGGTGGATTGTCTGAAATACACTGCTGAGGGTAGCAGCGGGCGAGACCATGTGGGTTAGCTCCTGGACCTGGGATCAAACACACACAGCGCTGAAACTTAACCCCTTTTGCCATCAGGGAGGCCCTGTTTTCCATGTAGATGCATCTCCTGGCTGTACAGCCCTTGACTTTATCCCAGAGATAGTGTAGCACAAAGGAACTTCTGTTGTCTGGTTCGACTTTTCTGGAAGCTGCTTCTATGAGATCATTTCTATCTGAGGTTATAATTGCTGAATGTATTGAGCACATCTGATCAATCATGGGGAAACCAGAGGAAAGCTAATGGGTGCGACCATGAGGAAGGGAAAGAAAACAAAGGATATAGAAAGTTTCAGGCAATGTTCTATTCCCCACTCTGTCTCTGGTGAGTCCTCTCACCCCTCCAAACCTTTGACCTGAACTCCAGCTCTTGTATACATATATAAATAAAATCTTTGGGAAAGAAAAAAAAAAAAAAAGAAAGCTTCAGGCAAGAAGGATTGAAAAGACGTGTGGGAAGGGAGACAGAGGGACATTTGGAGGCAGGAAAGGGTGGTTGCTTCCTCGGAGGATGTTTTGTTTGGTTTGCACCTCTTTCAGTGGCTTTTGGCCAGCAACTAGGAGGCTCTGTTTGACCGGTTTGTGTGGTTAGCTTGGTGGTGACTGGAGTTCTTGGGCAGAGAACTATGTATACCAGCAATATGTAGGCACCTGACCTCTGGCTTGACTTCACTGGGCAATGATTCTGCTTTTTGGAAGCTCCTGAAAATTTTCTTTCCCTTCCTGATTTGCTTTTACTTAAAACTGGATCATTGCTGTGCTATGGATTTTGATTCTAGAGGTTAGAATGCTTAGAACTAACAGAGCCTACTTCTGGCATATAGTCACATACGCCCCAGGTTCAAGTTAGGAGACAGCATAACCCTGAGCAATCCAGCAATCATAAAGTATTCTAGAAATCCCTGTACTTACAAGCCCAATCCTTTCTGCTTGGTGACTGTCATCTCCATGGCTAAACTGATTTTCATAATCGTAACCTTTTCTTTCAAAGAGCACAGTTCACTTTACAAGTATCATTCAACAGCAATCACAGACATTTATTGTCAGTTATATGCCTTATCAGTTTGAGTAGACTCTGAAAGATTTTTCAAAATGAAAATTCAGAAGTTAAGTGAGTCTGGGGAGGGATGGCAGAGGTTGTCATTTTCAGCAAAGCTCAGCTTTCTTTTGTGCTTTTCTCTGACTGGAGGATGCTTGAGGCTCCCATAATTTTTTTGTGCACCCTTCTCTGATCCTGCTGACCATTTAGTTTGTGGTCAGAAGGTCACAGGGTGTACTTTTTTTTCCCCCATGTATTAGTCAACTCTTATTTAGACCTGGATTATCTGGCAGGCAGTCATTCTGTTTACTTTCTTTTCAAATTTTCTTTTTTATTTTTTTAAAGATTTATTTATTTATGCATACAAGAGCTGGTGTACAGGTCAGAGTTGCGGGAGATGAGAGGATTCACCAGACAGAGCGGGGAGCAGAACAGGCAAACTGACTGAAACACACTGCTGAGGGTAGCAGCGGGCAAAGCAGGAGAGGTCTGCTATGCCTTGTGGGTCCCCTCTCTTCCCTCCCCTCCCCTCCCTTCCCCTCCCCCCCTCCCCTCTCCACCTCCCCTCCCCTCCCCTCCCTTCCCAACCCCTCCTCCTCTCCCCACCACCCCTCCCCTCCCCTCCCCTTCTCTCCTCCCTCCTCCCCTCCCTCCTTACCTCTTCCCTTTTTAATGAATTAAGAAGTTAAATTGGGGGCCTCCCTGGTGGCTCAGTGGGTTAAGCAACGCACTATGAAGCAAACCGCAGCCACTGCAGCGTGAGTTCGATCCCTGCCCCTGGCCAGGGAGGGAACCCACATGGTGTGGCAGACCTCTCCTGCCTCATCTACTGCTCCCTTTAACAGTGTGTTTCAGTCAGTCTGCCTGTTCTGTTCCCGGATCTGTCTCTGGTGAATCTTCGCACCCCCCCACACCTCTGGCCTGTACCCCAGTTCTTGTATGCATAAATTAAAAAATAAAATATTTTTTAAAAAATGGAGAACTTTCATATCTGATCCTAAATCTGAAGATTTGCTGCAATACACACATAATTTAAAAAAAAAAAAGAAGTTAAATTTGCCACTGCCAGGGAGAAAAGTTTTTTTTTTTTTCCAAAACTAAATATAAATTATTACTGATTTATGTGCTGTTTTGGATTCATGACATTTCTCTCCCTTTTATTACCACAGAAAGTGGAGTTTCCTACGTTTGAAAAGAAAATGGATTTGCTCTCAAGTGCAGCCTCCTTGACCACTGTATTTAAAAGAACAACCCTTAAACTGCACCTGTCCTAGTCCCCTTCTGGATTTTTCTTCACACCACTTATCATCATTTGATATAACATATATATATATATATATTTAAAGGTTTGTTTTATTTATGCATACAAGCACTGGGGTACAGGCCAGAGATGTGGGGTGGGGGGTGAGAGGATTCACCACAAAGAGCAGGGAGCAGAACAGGCAGATCAACTGAAACACACTGCTGAGGGAAGCAGCGGGCGAGGCAGGAGAGGTCTGCTGCGCCATGTGGGTCCCCTCCCTGGCTGGTGGCAGGGATCGAACTCGTGCTGCACTGGCTGCGGTTTGCTTCATTGTGCGTTGCTTAACCCACTGCGCTACGAGGGAGGCCCCTAACATATATTTTAAAAAATCAACTCTGTTGTGGTACAGCTTATACATAATGTTACAGAAACATTTTAAGTGTACAGATCTATGAGTTTTGACTAATGTGTGTACCTTTATGTAACTACGAACATATTCAAAATACAGAACAGTTCCATCACCCAAAAAGGTTCCCACGTACCCCTAGAGAGTCACTACCTAGCAGTTACTGATCTGGTCTCTGTCAGTGTAGGCTTGACTTTCCTAACGTTTTGTATCATTAGAATCATATAGGATTGATATATATTGGCTTCTTATCATAATGTTTTTGAGAGTTATCCATGTTGTCGCCTGTCTCTGTTCCTTCCTTACTGATAGTAATGTGCCATTATATAGGTATATCACAGTTTGTTCACGTATACACGTCAGTGGACATTTTGTATATTATATATCGGCACATAGTAGGTAGTCACATGATATTTGTTGAATAAAATGTAATGTGCCAGTGAGTGTGCCCATGATGAGATCCAGGTAGAAGTGGACTGAACCCAAGTTTTTTGTCTTCTCTCTTAGCTTTTATCGCTAAATCTCAGCTCTAATAGTGCTGATGCCTGCGGCATACTGGTATGCCATACCATCTCTCAGTCTGGAAGTTCCTTAGAAAAATCCTTTAGAGTTTATGTGGGTTTTGAGGAAGACTTGGTATTTCCAGTCTGTTCTCAAAATTCAGCTTCGCTTTAGAGAGCTTTTTATTCAGATATAAATGGAAAGCTGAAGAGGGTGAGTTGGGTGAGACCAGAGAAATGGATCAGAGAACTAAAAATGACTCTTTAAAGAATTCATTTTGTGGCTCAGCTCTACATGGAAACATCCTCTTTTCTGCTAGAGTGGGAGAGGAACTGCAGGCAGTGTCTGTGAGGCCATCTGTCAGAAGCACCACTGTAGTTAGAAGACACTGGATGAGAATTCCTGACCTCTCAAGTAATGGAACTCTTTGGGGACACTGGAGTGGAAGAAAGTGATCTTTGCCCTTACCAAATGTGCTCAGTGTGTTTGTGAAGTAGTCTCGTGACATCAGTGGTCTTAAGAAAACATGTGCTTGAGAAACACTTGTGTTTTTATATGAAACTATTGACACACATGGATAAACACAAAGGTGTACATTCCTTTCAGCACAGAATGGAATGAAATTTTGTGAATTTGATGAGTTGGGGAAACAAGTTTAATAGTACTTTTTGGCAGTAGGGATTTCCTATTGGAGTGGAACCTTCTTATCATTTGGGCTTTAAAAATAGACTGGTTTGTTTGACATCGTTTAACTAAAATCTCTGAAAATTAGGCCATGGAGTTCTTTTTAACATGAGGAAGTGGCTCTGGAGTTTTGAAGGAACTTGAGAGCCACTCACCTTCTACTTTTTCTCCTCCAGAAGGAAAACAGAAGTTCTGTGCTGCCCTAGTTAGGCCAGTGCCAAACACATGTCTTGTTACGTCTGTTGATTAAATGGAGTAATTGAGTTGTAGTTGACTTATGGGATAGTTGCCCCAGTTCTGATAAAAATAAGAATTTTGTTGTTTTCTTTTGGGTTCTGTCTCTTTGATCTCAGCCAGAAGTGGAATAAATGCGAAATAAAACCAGAGGCCAGTAGATAAGAACCAGTGAATAGGAACCTAATGAGAATAACTGTTAACTCAGGCTAGCTTTAAAATATGAATGGAGAGGCAAAAATAATCTTGGTTGGCCCAAAGGTGTGATTTCTTACAAATGTCAGGTTGTAGTAGGGAGCAACCAGGCTTCCCTTTAGCTCTTTCCATTACTTTAGAGCTAGTTTTTGCCCTCAACTGTAGGAAGCACCTTTATAAAAATGTATTGGATTCTGTGATTGTTGTTGTTAGAAGTTAGATTCTTTTCATCCTGTAAGACCTGAACTGAAAGGGCCTCAGTGCTGAGCTAGTTTCCTTTGATGCGTATTTTGGTGTCTGGGGTTTAATTTCTAGAGTCCCCGACTGTGCCCTGTTTAACTCTTGCCCTCCAAGGTTCTTTATTTCAGTTGCTTCCTCATCTCTTTCTTTTCCTTTTCCAGGCTTCCTCAGAACCAAGCCCATATGAGCATGCTTTCTGGAATGGTTCTCAGAGAACCATTCCATCTCGTGATGGAAACTGTCATCAATTTCTATTGCCTGCTTGGATCAGAGCCTGACTGCTAGACACTTTTTGCATTGCCATGAATTGCCTTTAATTCTAAATGGAAACAGTGGAGATCGTTGAGCGCTATTATTTGTATTTTAGAAACTTGACTTGGAAATTGAAAAGCTTTGTGGGAGAGATAGAGGATGGAGGGGTTCTGTCTGGTTTCTTAAAGCTTAATAAGATAGTGGAGGATCACTTAACTAAAGAGTTAACTATAAAGGCAATAATAGGGGCCTCCCTGGTGGCGCAGTGGGTTAAGCAACGCAATATGAAGCAAACCGCAGCCACTGCAGCACCAGTTCGATCTCTGCCGCTGGCCAGGGAGAGGACCCACATGGCGTGGCAGACCTTTCCTGCTGTGCCTGCTGCTCCCCTCAGCAGTGTACTTCTGTTGATCTGCCAGTTCTGATCCCTGCTCTGTCTGTGGTGAATCCTCTCACCCCCCACAACTCTGGCCTGTACCCCAGTACTTATATGCATAAATAAATAAATCTTTAAAAAAAATAAAGGCAATAATAATGTGTTGTTTTCATTAATGGGAGAGTAAAGGAATTAACCGAAGCAAGTTGTGAGGGCTTTCATTTTCACGAAAATTGTAGTCCCCAAATGAGCAACTTCTGAGCATCAAGCAGGTGTGCACAGGCTTCGTTCTATGCCCTTTACATACTTTATTTCATTCTATAGCCAGGGCTATAAAATCTGTTACTGTTTCACTTCCCTGAGTCTTAAACAGTTAAGTAACTCTTCCATTGTCTCACAGTGCAAAGCCAGGCAGGGCTTTCCCAACCTGTCGTCTGAGAGATGGCCTAAGGCGCTTAGGAGGATGGCAGGCAGAAGTTGGGGAAGGGTGGCTTTCGTGTCACTCCTGCTTCCACTGTTGTATAAGGACTGAGGACCATTTCATATGCTTTGTAGAGTTCAGCGGGGTGGCCACTTGTCAGGACTCAGAGTTGGGAGCTTATTTTCCATCAGATATGATTGCCAGTAGGCAGGGCGAGTAGAGCAGGAGCCTCCTGTCTCCTGGCCTCTAACTTGTCTTATCAAAGGGAATCTTCTTACCTCTCTTTCTTTACCTTTTCCTCCTCTGACTGGAAACCAAAACTGCTACCACGTAGGCCCGTGCTTTCTGGTTCAGGGGAAAATGCCTGTAGGTTTAGGATGCATTGAATAGTTTAATAGGCAGCAAAACAATGAGAAAGGCTGAAGGAAAAATGAAGCATGTTATTTTTGTCCAGGCATTTTCTCATTTGTCTAATTAGCCACTATTACCCAGTCAGAGGAGGTGAAGATGGTTATATATTTGTTTTACACAGAAAAAATGTAGTTGGTATATGTTAAGTGATTCTCCAGGACTTATGAGTAGAAAAACTAGCTTAAGGTTTTGAGCTCCTCCATCCCAAAATTCTTTGCAGTGGATTTAGATGCATTCGTGTGTGTGTGTGTGTGTGTGTGTGTTTACTATATCCTGTGATGGCAAATGCCAAACAATATCCCCAAATCTGATAGGGAGTTTAAAAATTTCCTCCCAACTTCCCCTTTTCAGGTGCCTGGCCTTAACTGTTCTGGATAGCAGTTGTTTTCTGAGCTAACAGATTCATGATGGAGTCGGTTTCCTGGTGAGAAGATCCCTAGGCCTGGTCTTCTTCCCCAGGACTGTGTGAGAAGGAAGATGGCTCCTGTAGCTGGCCTCCCTGGGCATATCTGACTCTTATGGGAGAGTTTTATGAGTTTTTGTTTTGTTTCATGTGCTGGCTGGCTAACACAGCAGCAGCCTGGAAGCAGGCTGGCCTGGGGAAAAAATGATTAAAAATGGCTGGGGAAAAAATGATTAAAAATGGCTGTTCTATGTAACTTCTTGTTCTCAGTTTTCTGGGAACATGTAAGTATGTGAGATCTGTGAGTATGTCACTAGTTTGTTGAATGCTGCTGTGTATTACGCTATAGGAGAGACATAGTGATTACCTGGCAAGGTACCTGGTATTGTGTTTGTTTATTCATTCACTAGATAGTGAACTCTTCCTCTTGCCAGGTTGTGTCTCAGGTACTAAGGAGGTAAACATAAGATACACACAGTCATGCGCTCATGCGTATGGTGAAGAGTACTGGCTCTACAGTGGGCATTTGGTCAATTATTAGTGAAGATGAACATATTAAGACTTACTTTGACAGGCGCCTCCCTGGTGGTGCAAAGGGTTAAGCACTGCACTAGGAAGCATCCACAGCCACTGCAGCACAAGTTCCATCCCCAAACGGGGGGTGGGGTGGGGGGTGACCCACATGGCACAGCAGACCTCTCCTGCCTCACCCGCTGTTCCCCTCAGCGATGTATTTTAGTAGATCTGCCTGTTCTGGTCCCCACTCTGTCTCACATCTGGCCTGTACTCAAGTTCTTGTATGCATAAATAAATAAATCATTAAAAAAAGGACTTAGTATAACAATGTGACAGTAATAAAACAATGAATGGCTTACCACCTTTGATGAGGTTATGGGAAATGAGGACTTACATTATCATACTCGGTGGTCTGTACACGTCTCTAACTGCTCTTTGTCATACCAACAGACTCTTGAGATCAGGAGGGTGTCTTTTTTTTTTTTAGGGCTGGGGGGTATTTGCTGTAAAGGTTTATCACTCCTTTATCTGGAGTAAGGCTTTATTAGTTTGGATTAAGAGCTTTTACCCTGGGGTTCTGTATGCTGAGAGTTGGGGCCCTGGACACCTTTCTAGAGTTCCTTTCTGGTATCTCACTGATACCAGGTATCTTGCTTCCTGGCCTGACTTTTTATGAGGACTTCAGTGTTCTTTTAACCTGTAAACAGGAATTAAGGATAGATGAAACTTGACCAGTGAGGTTTTCTGTTTTTTGTTGTTATTTTTTGTTTTGTTTTTTAAATAACAGTTTTATTGAGGTATAATTTGTGTACTATAAATATCACCCTTTTAAGGGACACAATTCAGTGTTATTAATAAATTAATTAAGTTGTGTGAATTTGACTACTATCTAGTTGCAGAATGTTTTTACCATCCTAAATTGGAACTATGTACTCATTAGCTATCATGTCCTATTCTCGCCTTTCCCCAGCCTCTGGCAACCACCAATATGCTTTCTGTTTCCATGTTTTGTCTTTTGTGGACATCTCATGTAAGTGGAATCATTGAATATGTAGCATGTCTGGCTTCTTTCTCTTAGCATAATGTAATATGTAATGTATCAATATCTCACTCCTTTTTAAGGTTGCATTGTATTCCATTGCGTGGGTATACCACATTTTATTTATACACGTTCATCAGCTGATAGACTTGTGAGTTGTTTCTGCCTTACGTCTATTGTGAACAGTGCTTTCATGAACATTCATCTTGACATTTTTTTGTTTTTGAAGATTTTATTTATGCATACAAGAACTGAGGTACAGGCCAGAAGTACAGGGGTTAAAAGAATTCACTAGAGACAGTGGGAAGCAGAAGGCGGATCTACTGAAATGCACTGCTGAGGGGAGCAGTGGGCAAGGCAGGAGAGGTCTTCTATGCCATATGGGTCACCTCCCTGGCCCAGGACTGAACACATGCTGCAATGGCTGTGGATGCTTCATAGTGCAGTGCTTAATCCCTTGCACTACCAGGGAGGCCCCATGTTGAAGTTTTGTGTGAACGTGTTTTCAGTTACCTTGGGTATATACCTCAGAGTGGAATTACTGAGACAAACATGGTAACTCTATGTTTAACTTTTGGAGAAACTACCCCACTGTTTTCTGAATGGTTGTTCCATTTTACATTCCCTCCAGTAGTATATAAGTGCTGCAATTTCTCCATGTTCTTAACAATACTTACTACTATCTCTCTTATGATAGCCACCCTAGTGGATATGAAGTGATACGTCATCATTGTGGTTTTGAGTTCCTTAATGACTGTGGTGTTGAGCATCTTTTATGTGCTTCATGGCTATTTATATATCTTCTTTGGGGAATGTCTGTCAGACTTTTTGTTTAATATTTATTTTATTTTTTTAAAGATTTATTTATTTATGCACACAAGAACTGGGGCACAGGCCAGAGTCATGGGAGGTGAGAGGAATCACCAGACAGAGTGGGGAGCAGAACAGACAGACTGACCGAAACACACTGCTTAGGGCAGCAGCGGGTGAAGCAGGAGAGGTCCGCAGCACCATGTGGGTCCCCTCCCTGGCCAGTGGCAGGGATCGAACTCGTGCTGCAGCAGCTGCAGTTTGCTTCATAGTGCATTGCTTAACCCACTGCGCCACCAGGGAGGCCCTTGTTTAATATTTAATCAGGGTTTTTTTCCCTGTTGTAAGAGTTCTTTATGTATGCATACACTAGCCCCTTATATATGATTTGCATATATTTTCTCCCATTTTTTGGTTGTCTTTTCACTGTCTTGATAGTAACCTTTGAAGATGAAAAGTTTTAAAATTTTATCAAGTCCAATTTATCTTTTTTGTTGCTATTATTGTTGTTGTATTGTTTTGGTTTCATATTAAAGAAACCATTACCTACCTAATCTGAGGTCACAAAGTTTGCTTCTCTGTCATCTTCTAAGAGTTTTATAGTTTTAGATCTTTCTGTGACCACCAAGTTCTTATACTGACTGAGGCTTTAGAAGTCCTGTTAGCTGCTTGCTGTGGGTAACAATTGGTGAAGGATACTACTGTCTTGGGGCTCTTTTCCTTGCTACCTTAACAAGTCAATCCCTTGGTGACCCTGAACACATTTACTGTTCTTGTAGATGTTTCTAGCTATTTTATAGTTTCTGTCTTTATTTTTTTTAAGGTGACAAATGAAGAGGAATTTATTAGGAAATTGAACTGCAAACCTGATCAGCATCTGAAAGTGGTTTCCATTTTTGGAAATACTGGTGATGGAAAGTCTCATACCCTCAACCACACTTTCTTTTATGGTCGTGAAGTCTTCAAAACCTCTCCTGCCCAGGAGTCCTGTACCGTGGGAGTATGGGCAGCATATGACCCTGTCCACAAAGTAACTGTGATAGACACAGAAGGGCTCTTGGGGGCTACAGTGAATTTAAGCCAGAGAACACGGCTGCTGCTGAAGGTCCTGGCCATCTCAGACCTTGTCATCTATCGAACTCATGCAGACCGGCTGCATAATGACCTCTTCAAGTTCCTTGGGGATGCCTCAGAAGCTTATCTAAAGCACTTCACCAAGGAGCTCAAGGCTACTACTGCCCGCTGTGGCCTGGATGTTCCCTTGTCCACCCTGGGCCCTGCTGTTATCATTTTCCATGAGACTGTGCACACTCAGCTACTGGGCTCTGGTGAGTACATGGGGTACTGTGTCACAGCTTAGCTTTTCTGGGCTAAAGCAACCAGCCATTCGGCTGCAGTAACAACTTGGTGGCCCAGAAAAAATTCTGATCAATCATGTAAAAATCTGCTATGGTCAGGATGAAGATCGAGAATTTCTGATTGGTTTTGGTCATCAGGTCTTTCAGGCCCACCATTGCCTGTTTCCCAGGGATGGTGGGCTTGAAAGAGGGGGTTAAGGGGAGGAATAATATAGTGAATATATTCAGCTTTATAAAGGGAAACAGACAGATACAATGATAGTTGGAGGCTGAGGTAGGAGTTCAAGGAATTCTCTCTCTTAAATTTAAGGTGTGAGATACTGCAAATATATGTGTAGTGATGGGAATGATTCATTAGAAAGGGAACTGTGCACACGTAAGATGGAGGGGGCAGGAATAGTTGGAGCGATCCCCAAGGGGAGGCTTGGCCTTAGAAATGTGGACAGTTCATCTGTAATAGCAGGAGAGTAGCATATATAGACATATTGTAGGAAGTGGGTAGATGTGATGGGGTGTTCTGTGTGCAAGTTGTCTTATTGTTTCTGTTTTCCTAGAGAAATGGCAAACAAGAGCACCTGAGTGGGAGTATGAGGCAGCAATAGTAATTGGATGCAGGTGGAGACAGTAGTGTTGGCCCCTAAAATAATTACATCACTTACCTATTCATTCACTCAGTAAAATTTATTAAGTGCACAATATCATGTGCTGAGCGCTAGGCCACCAAGGTGGGGAAAACAAACCCCACAGCTCCCATCCTTGAATAGCACTCACATTATCAAAAGTGATATATATTTTTTTTTTTGCTTTGCACCATACTAGGTGGATTTTTAAAAATATATGAACATTAACTTACTGTATAGTCCTTGTTATTCAGCTGCTCCATTTTGCAGATGAAAAAACTGAGCTCAGAATTTAAGTTATATAACCATAGACTATCTTATTACAAAATTGGAATTTAAAACAAGATCTTCTAACTCCCTAATCCAGGGCTGTTTCTGGAATACCATTGCTGCTTCTTGAAACCTTGAGATGGAGCCAAGGCAGTGAGAGTTTAATGCAGGACAGGAGGCAAGATGCCAGAATTACAGGCAGATTGATATTAGATTTTTCTCTGCCTCATACTTTCTGCTTAATCCTGTTCTTTTTCTGGATAGAGGGTTTTTAGGTGGGAATTCATAGGCAAGTGAACTTGAGCTAACGTTAACTGTAGTGATTTTGTTTTTGTCAAAATATTAAAAGAAAGTAAAATGAAAAGTCATTCCAACTTTTACCTCTAAATTTTTATTGACTCCTTTTGTACCCCACTACCCAGATGTCTGGATAAATGTTGGTGAGCCTATGGACAAGCTAATCCCCTCACACAGGGGCTGTTTGCTCTGGTGTCACAAGTATAAAACAGCATTTTCAGAGCAGTTTCTTTTTTTTTTAATGATTCTTTCTTTTTTCTCTGTTGAGGTGACATTGGTTTCTAACACTGTGCATGATTTAGGGGAATAGCTTCACACCTCCTCAGATGCACCCCCACTATCATGCATCCATAGTTCTTTACCTTAGGCCATTGGTCTCCCTCCCTGACTTGTTCCCATCCCTCCCTCCCACCAAGGTACTTATTTACATATTCACAGGTAGGTGGCTGGTTAAATATGTCCATGTGATAGAAGAAACTGAAGCTATTAAAGAGTAAGGAGCTTGTCAGAGTATGTTGTGACAAGTACACTACATTATTAATGTGATCAAAACAAGTTGCATATATGTGTTGCTAAGTAACTGAATGCAGGTAGGGACAGGTTTAAAAAAAGTCTGAAAGGGTAGGCATTGAATTGTAGTTACCTTGGTGAGGAGGAGGGAGCAGAGAATATACACTCTTTTATCCTTTGACATGTTTGGATTTATTTACAATGGACAGATTAAAATAAGTAGACTGTTCTTTGAACTATCATATGCATACAGAAAAGTGCCCATGACATCAAAAGCATATAACACGGGAAGTTTCACAATCTTAACATACCCATGAAGCCAGTACCAGCTCATGAAACTTCAGCACTTTCCTCAGAGGAACCCTGACTGCACTCCTTTCTGGAATTCTAGTAGTCCTGGGGCTTTAGATATTTTATTGCGACGGCGTCATAGTATATATTAATTTTATGATGAAACATCAGTGACTTTGTTCATATGTTGGCTTCTGCTCTTGCAGATCACCCCTCAGAGGTGCCAGAGAAGCTCATTCAGGACCGGTTCCGGAAGCTGGGCCGCTTCCCTGAAGCCTTCAGTTCCATTCACTACAAGGGAACAAGAACTTACAACCCTCCCACAGACTTCTCTGGACTTCGGCGAGCTCTGGAGCAGCAACTTGAGAACAACACTACTCGTTCCCCCCGCCACCCTGGGGTCATCTTCAAGGCCCTGAAGGTCAGTTGGCTTCAGCCTCCAGATGCTCACTGGGGTATGTGGGTGGCGAGAACACTCAGTTCTTGCTCTGATATCAGTGCTGGTGTTTGGAAACCTGGCTGTATAAGAAAGGAAGTGCCTGCATGGAGTTTGCACCTGTTCGGTGCCCTCATTTTGCTAGGAGTGCAGATACAGAGGAGTCTTGGTGACAGATCCTCGTCATTAGAGAAAATCTAGGATTTTAGGGAATAGAGAAAAGCATTCATTTTTGGGTGGTTTGGTGTGACCCTGGTGAGTTGATCACAGTTATCTGGACAGCCCTTCCTTGTCCTTTTCTTTATATGGTTCATCTTTTTTTTAACCAAAATCAATTTATTCAAGAAAGTAACTTTTTGTTACTATGATAAATAGAAAACTAGTATCACAGAAATTTGCCAGGACAAAAACCAAAAACCTGATGACAGTGATTACTATTTATTATGTACCAAGTTCAGAGGACTATGTATAGTTGAATTCATTTAAGTAGTATGACCATACCCATTTTATAGCCGAGGAAACTGAGGTACAGAGAGATGAAGTAATTGTTTACACACAGGTACCATGTGGCAGCAGGCATAAACTCTGATTATTTAATTCTAGAACTTTTTTTTTATAACCAGGAAGCCTTTCTTGTTTCTCAACAAATAAAATATTTTCTTTCTAGAGATTATTGCTCATGGAATGTTCTGAGACTGGGATTTGCTTTTTCCTTATTTAAAAGGGAAATTAGCCAGATGTTCAGGAGATGATAAAGATGTAGTGTTATTGAACTGAGACTTTCTCCTAAACAGAATCTGAAAATTTTTTTTTAAAGATTTACTTACTATGCATACAAGAGCTAGGGTACAGGCTGGAGATGTGGGGAGTGTGAGGAGAATCACTAGAGACAGAGTGGGGAACAGAACAGGCAGATGGACTGAAATACACTGCTGAGGGGAACAGCAGGTGAGGCAGGAGAGGTCTGCTGCGCCACGTGGGTCAGCTCCCTGACCAGGGATCAAACTGGAGCTGCAGTGGCTGCAGATGCTTCATAGTGCAGTACTTATCCCCTTGCGCCACCAGGGAGGCCCCTAAGGAAGTGTCCTGCCATTTCACAGATTCCACTTGTCCTGTCCTGGAGGGTGACCCTGGCTTCCTTTTTACAAAGAGCCTGCCACCTGGTGGGACTGTCCTCAGCCATGACAAGTGCAGTGTAACCTGTTGGTCACCCTTAAGGATCTATCTGTTGCTCCTTCTTTATCAAATAGGATCTTCGGCCTCACAGGTGTCTGGGTAGGCAGTGATCACTGTGGTAGATTTCATCGCCATACCCCTACACCCTATAGTGGTACAGCTGCTCTACCCCGCCTGCATTCTTACTACCATCAACAGAAATCACAAGGACACTTGAGGGGTGGGGGTGGGGTGGGGGGAGGATGGGGTAATTGAAAACTAGTATGCGATGTTACTGATTATTGANGGGGGGGGGGGGGGGGGGGGGGGGAGGATGGGGTAATTGAAAACTAGTATGCGATGTTACTGATTATTGAAAATTGCTAGTCTAGAATTGGTTATTCAGTGAAATTTTATCACACATGCATTGTTTGAATATTCCCTGGACCCAGTGAAGCTGGGAATAGTTTTCCCAAAAGATACTTAAAAGTTGCTGATACTGTTATGGGACTAAGACTTCTAATTTTTTTTTTTAAAGATGTATTTATGCATACAAGAAGTGGGGTATAGGCTAGAGGTGCGGGGGGTGAGAGGATTCACTAGAGACAGAGTGGGGAGCAGAACAGGTGGATAGACGAAACACACTGCTGAGGGGAACAGCGGGCGAGACAGGAGAGGTCTGCTGTGCCATATGGGTCCGCTCCCTAGCCGGGGATTGAACTTGTGCTGCAGTGGCTGCAGATAACTTCATAGTGCTGTGACTTAACCTGTTGCACCACCAGGGAGGTCCAGGACTTCTAATTTTAGGACTATTTGTTCAGTGATCCACTTATATTTGTCTAATTCACGTCCTCTGACTTAACATTAAGAATACATACCAAGTGTGTAGAAAATGTGGATAATGGTAAAGTATACCATCTATAATTCCTCCTGCTAGGGATAACCATTGTTAACACTTTAATGTGTGCCTTTACAATGTGTAGTGAACTGGTAAAAAATAACTTACAGACGTAAGTTGTAATTGGATTACAGATGTAATCCTTTCCCCATGTACCTTTATTAACGTCTTACTGTATCATCACTGTTCACACTGTTCTATAATTTGCTATTTTCATCTAGTCATGCATCTTGGTTTTCTCTATAGGAGAACATAAATACATCAGATATTTTAAAAAATGATATCAGCTGTATTATATCAGTGAGATTCTTCCTGATTGATATGGCACTATTGGATTTAAAGGGGGGACCTAAGTGCTGCTTTACATATTCGTTATTGAAGAGGAAGTAGGGATTTGGAAATGTGATTATGCAAAAGAATGAAGGTGGGGAGGAGAGAGAGAGGTCCTGATTTACAGCCATTTTGTGCTCTGTGGTTTGGCTACATATCTCTTGATTCATCCTGATGTCCTGGTCCTCACTTTCGCCTTTTAGTTACACTGTTGCCAGGCCCTAGTCCCTCTTTTTTCAGGAAGATTATTACTTAACCACTTATTCCTATGTTCAGGTTCCATGGCAGCAACAGCTCAGATTTACTTTTTCTCAGCAGGAAAATCTGCTTAAAGAAAAGAAATGCTCAGGTTCATATTAAATAGGAGAATTGTGATGATGTTTCACAGTTTTAAATATCGGAAGAAACGTTTTAAAGTAAATTCATATAGACTTTATCTAGCATATTCTTAAATTTGTGACCTCTAAATGTAGGCACTCTGACTTTCCAATTCTGTAACATCAGGAAGAATTATTTTTATAGTTAGTGTATTTCCTTGGGAAGTGGCATTATTAATTACACAAGGGTCTCCAGCAGGAATCAGAAAATTCAGTGCTAGCGCTTGATCACTGAGGCAAGCCTTATGGGTACTGTAGAAAGAGCCTTATTGTTGCCAAGGCAACTGAAGTTTAAGATCACCTGGTTTCTAGGCAACCTTTTCCAGACTTGTTTCAAATGCTTTCCCAAGCTTTCTCAGTAGAGCCCCTTCCCCGCTTTTCTCTTACAGCTTGGGATCTTAGGAGGAGGAGAGCCCAAGAAACCCTGGAATGATGTGAGGTTTGGAATTTTTGAACAAAGTATATGGATCAGGTGATGTAATGTGTACTCTAGAAAGGGAAAATTCAGTTTCAGAGGAAGGAAGACAGTTTTTCTCTTTGCCCTTGTATCTAAAGCACACGAGCGTCAGCTTTCTTTTTTATTTAAACTGTTACTTTCCTGTTATACACTTGATTCTTGTAGTTCTTCTGAAGCTTGTTAGGGTCTGATTCTTCACTGCCAGCTCTTCAGTGACTTGTAAGGGCAGTGAAAGGGTTATTGTGTTCCCAGCATTACAGAGGGCTGGGACCAGCATCAGCAGTGTTTGGGTTCTTTTTCTGATGTCATAAGGGGTTACTGTTGCCTTGGCCAATATAAACCAACAGTGACTTTATCTAGGGCAGGCGACAGTGGAGGGTTCATGGGTGACTGCACCATAGGGATCAGGCTGCAGATTGTTTCATGCCAGATTTTGAGATGCTTAGAAATGCCCCCATTTTGCAGAGGAGTTTTCAGAGACATGAGCTACACTTTGTGGAGCTGGAACTGAAAGAACCCAGCGCCGCCGCTGGACTGCAGCGCTACGTGTACTGGGAGGTGGTGTCTACCCTGCATGCTTCCCAGCTGTTGAGCTCATGCTAAGTACCTAGATCTGCGGCAGGCCTGCATGCTGGCGAGGAAGGGAAGCTGGCAGCAACTAAGCTCCCCAGAGAAGCTTCACGCTTTCTCTGGGCCCTTGCTGGAGTTCTCTTCAGTCGTCACTTGTCCTCCCATAGCCATCCTCTGACTCTGAGGGACTGTGCCCCTATACCCCTGACCTCTAGGCGCAGGTGTCCACACACAGGCACACGTGTCCATGCTCCCAAGTGCCTTCCGTGTTAACACGGTTGAGGCTGCAGGTGATCGCCGCAGAGGCTAGTGGTGAAAAAAGCCTGATTAACTCACCCTACACTTGCCCTTCCAGTTGTCCATTTAAAAGGAAAAACTCTGGGGTTAAAAATGCTTTTCTTGGGCCTCCCTGGTGGCGCAGTGGGTTAAGCAACACACTATAAAGCAAACCGCAGCCACTGCAACACGAGTTCGAGTTCGATCCCTGCTGCCGGCCAGGG
>JAGFMF010012094.1:1798047-1836996 GCA_019455555.1 Galemys pyrenaicus | reverse complement strand
TGTGCCCGCTGCTCCCCTCAGCAGTGTACTTCCGTTGATCTGCCTGTTCTGCTCCCCGCTCTCTGTGGTGAATCCTCTCACCTCCCACACCTCTGGTCTGTACCCCAGTACTTGTATGCATAAATAAATCTTTAAAGAAAAAAAAAAGAAAAAAAAATGCTTTTCTTTGGTTTTCCCTATACCACCATTGTTTAGTTATTCTCCCCCCATCTTTACCTCATTAGCTACATAAGCATCTTTTTTTCAGATAATCACCCACAAATGCAAGTAACCATGAAGATCAATAAGTCATCATAGAAAACGGAGGTTTTTATATCTCCTGTGCTACTTAATGATAATTAGGCAGTGAAGGTAGCTATGGGAGAAATGAGAAAATTCTCTGCATTAAAAACCAATAATAATAATGGCAAGTAGCTTTTTTTTTGAGCTTCTTAACTGATGACACCTGCTTCATATGGCTAACCTCATTTGATCCTCAAAATACAATCCACAAAGACCCTTCTTCAGAAAGGTATGGCCAGCACTACATCAGGAAAAAGGGACCCAGAAAGTGCAAAGCTGCCCTCTGCAAGTTGAAATGACTTGGGGGTGAGCTTCATGTTCTAGCTATGCAAATTCTCCATTTTTTCATCTTAACAGTTTCATCTTATAGTCATTTACTTTTTTATATAAAGGTCACTTCCCAAATCTTACAGTGAATTGATGCATTAGGAAAATAACACTATTTTCCCACCAGCTATCCCCAGAGAAGTATGCACACACCTGTTTGAGAATACAGCCTTAAGTGTTACTAGTAACTAGCCAATCAGGGAGTAGTTAGCCTTAAATTTGAGAGGAGCTGTGGCCCTGGAATGAAGCCTGGTGCAGAGGCAGTGCCAGGGTGAGGAGTGGCGGCCAGGGCCTCTGCCTGGGGGCTGACCTGTGCTGGGGCACTTCATTCCAAAGGTCTTAGTTTAGGACCCACTAGGAATTAGCGGGGAGATACAAAGGTAGGAAACGCCTTTCACAGTGTTTATGATCTAGTTGGGGAGGTAAGCTATATTTTACAGGCCCATTTCTTTGCCTTATCACCTAATTACTCAAGATCTAGTTCAGGTGTTGAGTATAGCAGCTCTTCAGAGAAGGCAGAGTAGAGTGGCTGAGCAAGTTTCGTGGAATTGGTGAGACCAAAAAAATACCAGATGAGTCACACTTGGAAGTAGGAGAGAGGAGGACTGGTCAGCTGAGGCTGGCAGGGTGCTGCTTTATGGGCCGGTGTATCATGCTTGCAGGTGAATTTGGATGCCCTTAGGCAAGTTTAGCTCCCCCCAGTTTGACACATTCCTTGCTGCTACTTTTTTTTACCCTGGGACACACATCTTTGGAAACTTAAGTTTGCAGTTTGTGGTGTTACAACTTCATTGAAAAATGGAATTTTAACAAAAAAGTTCTTATTGAAATTCCCTTTAGAGCTTGAAAACCTTAAACAATGCTATTTTTCCAAATCTCATGTTACAGCTTGTACATTTACATACAATTTGCTCATTTACTCCAGGAAATAATACTATGTTGTTTTGTCTTGGGATACTTTTCCTTCAATTGTATCTTACTGTCTCAGAATGGAAGACTATAAGTTAGAAACTTGGAACTGTGTACATTTCATGACTTTTAAAACCTGGAAAGGCCATTTCTGCTTCATTTATAAAACTTTTTCCACTGCCTATGACTAAGGCCTAGAGGGGAAAAAAATCAGTTTGAGAGTACTTTCAATATAAAGTAACGAGTGCAAACAGGCTTAGAAATATTTGGATTGAAATTTCCAGTTTGCTTCTTGGTGTTTATTTTGGCCATTTGTTGTTTAGGTTAGACAGTTGATAAAAGGTTGCCGGTCACTGCAATAATTCTCTCTTGTTTTTTGGCCCATGACATTTTTTTCTGCATTGAGTTAGGACAGGTAAACTCCATGTGAGCACCTGTGGTTCACGTAGGCTGGAACCACACTCTCTGACCATCACTCTCTCAAGTCTTGTTTTCTTCTTTTTTTTTTTTTCTAAAGATTTATTTATTTATGCATTTAAGAACTAGGGTACAGGCCAGAGGTGTTGGGGGGGAGAGGATTCACCAGAGACAGAATGGGGAACAGAACAGGCAGAGTGACTGAAATACACTGCTGAGGGGAGCAGCAGGAGAGGCAGGAGAGAGGTCTGCTGCACCATGTGGGTCCGCTCCCTGGCCGGGGATTGAGCTCATACTGCAGTGGCTGCAGATGCTTCATAGTGCGGTGCTTTACCCCTTGCACCACCAGGGAGGCCCCAAAAGTCTTGGTTTCTTGGTCCCAGCTTCCTGAAGATGAAATGGGCAGTAGCCCATATCAATGAGAGTCTTGATACTACACTTGATCTTAGCCAAAAGGCCAAGAAGCGATCTATGAGGGTCTTGAATGGAAGACTGAGTGTGTGAGGTGTTGAGACCTTCCAGGTAATTGGGAGAGAAGAGTAACGTTGTTTGCTTGCTTCTGCCTTGGGCATTGGGCTGGTTCTTTCTGACATTTCCTGTGAGTTATACAAGTCGGGCCAAGAAGGTTGAAGGTAAGTAGCAGAAGTCTCTTCCAGCTGTAGAATCTGTAAGAAATACGCCAGTGCTGAGGGGATCTTAGAAGGCAAGTAGTGGAAGAGTCAAAGCCCGAGTGCCCTCACATGCCGCCCTCTCCTCCTGGCAGGCCCTGAGCGACCGCTTTAGCGGTGAGATCCCTGATGACCAGATGGCGCACAGCTCCTTTTTTCCAGATGAGTACTTCACCTGCTCCTCCCTGTGCCTCAGCTGTGGGTAAGTGAGGTGGCTAGCACACTTCCCAACCCCCTTCTTGGGAAAAGAGACAGAATGGTGCTCCTCAGACTTCACTGTGCCTGCAAATCACTTGGGCTTGGGGTAAATTTCAAATTCTCATTAAAGGATGTGGTGGGGCCTGAAATAGCACATCTCCAACAAGTTGCTTAGGTGACTCTGATGGCTCAACCTTGAGGTTGTGGGGATTTGAGGACACGTGGTTATGAAGAATCTCCTGAAAATTCCAGCTTGGTTTAGTGCAAAAGGCATTGGCTTCTGGTTTGGGTATTTTTTTTAAAGATTTTTTTATTTATGCATACAAGAACTGGGGTGTAGGCCAGAGGTGCAGTGGATGAGAGGATTCAGCAGAGCATTGTGGGAGCAGAACAGACTTGACCTACTGGGTATATAGCTGAGGGGAGCAGCGGATGAGACAAGACAGGTCTGCTGTGCCTTGTGGGTCACCTCCCTCGTGGGGATTGAACATATGCTGCAATGATATGCAGCATATGCTGCAGTGATAGCTTTATAATGCTGAGACTTGAACCCCTTGTGCCAGAAGGGAGACCCTGGTTTGGATTTTTTTTTCCCACGCTGGAAGGGTTATGTGCTGGCATCATAACAAGGTTTAAAGGGAGGCACATCTCACACAGCGGTGTGAACACCCAATCATCATGCTTATGGACCGGAAAAAGACCTTGGGTATTTTTTATGGCCGAAAACTTTAGGTTGCCTGCTCATTCATTTTTCTTCTACCAAGACTTTTGATGTTAGTCATTCCCTTTATTCAGCTAATATTTGAGTGCCCAGTGTGTGCAGATTTGATCCTAGTTGATTCCTTTTAATATGATGGCAAAAGCCTGGAGCACGTTAGTGTTATGCAAGGAGCTATCAAATGATCATGGCCTGGGCCTTACCTCCAAGATTCTCACTGAAGGAGTGTGGGATGGGGCCTCCACCTCTATGTATTTAAAAGGCTTCTCAGATGATCTAATGTGTAACCTGAGTTGAGAACATCGTCAGGGCAACTTCCAGCTGTGAGCACATGGCCTTGGGATTTTAGTAAAATGCAGATTCTGGATCAGTGGATCTGGGTGAGTTTGCATTTCTGCCAAGCTTGCAGGTGATGATGGTGCTGCTCTAGTCCATGAACTCCACCTGTTAGAGCAGTGAACCTCTAATTTTAGCATGCACCAGGAAAACCTGGCGGATGTATTAAAACGGATTTTGGACCTTGCCTTGATGGTTTGCGATTCACTATGTCTGACAGAGGTCCTGAGAATTTGCATGCCTAATAAACTCCTCGGTAAGGCTGGTGTTTCTGATTGGGGACCACTCTTTGAGGATCACAGATAACTTGAGCTATTGGTGACTTTTTTTTTTTTTAAACATTTTTTATTTAGGCATACAAGAACAGGGAGGTACAGGCCAGAGTTGCGGGAGGTGAGAGTATTCACCAGAGACAGAGTGGGGAGCAGAACAGGCAGGTCAGCTGAAAATACACTGCTGAGGGGAGCAGTGGGTGAGGCTGGAGAGGTCTGCTGTGCCATGTGGGTCCCCTCCCTGGCCGGGGATCAAACACACGCTGCTGTGCTGTGGATGCTTCATAGTGCGGCACTCAACCCGCTGTGCCACCAGGGAGGCCCCTATTGGTGACTATTAAACCACAGTCTGATGACATGTCTGATTAAGTCCAATGGATTTAGATGTGGCATGGCAAGGTCAGATTGCAGTCTCCACGTTCTGTAGACACTCCCCTTGACCTCTGAATTGTCAAGGTCCTGCTTGCACCAGGACCACATTTGCCTTTCTAGAGAAGAGAGGGGAGCTGACTTCTCTTATAAGTGGCCTTTTTGCATTCCCTGCAGGGTGCTGAACTGCCTTGACTCTGAACTTTTAAAAAGGACTTGGATTATTCAGTCTGGGCCAGGGAGAACTAAGGGGTATTTTTGGAGCCTTTAGTTTGGATGTGGGATATGTGTGTGACTTACCTTTTTATCCATAAGCCCAGGGTGAGGGCTTAGGCTCAGTTTGATCATCGCTTTTCCATTCTAACTGAGCCTCACCATTGTTTCCAGAACTTTCCCCTTTTTCATAATGAAATTCCGAAGCCCTCATCTGTTTTTCATGTTGTCAGGATGGCAGAGCTTGATTTTCATTTAGGTTTTCTTTTTTTTTTAAGACGTATTTTTTTATGCACACAAGAGCTGGGGCACAGGTCAGAGTCGTGGGAACTAAGAGGACTCACCAGACAGAGCGGGGAGAAGAACAGGCAGACTGACTGAAACGCTCTGCTGAGGGCAGCAGCGGGCAAGGCAGGAGAGGTCTGCCTGAGCCATGTGGGTCCCCTCCCTGGCCAGCGGCAGGGATCGAACTCACGATGCAGTGGCTGCAGCTTGCTTCCCAATGCGCCGCCTAACCCACTGCACCACCAGGGAGGTTTTCAGGTTTTCATCACGCAGCTTAAACTCAGCAATGAAGTGCCAGATTTTGGGGGTTGGTTTTTGTTTCGCCTCTTGGCAGCTTGCTCTGATTAAACCTCCCATTTTTATCCTTTTAGGATTTTTCACTTTCTTGAGAGCCATTCAGGTTCATGTCTTGTCTAGGTGGTGTTTTCTGGCTCCCCCATTCCTACTGAGGACCAGGTATTTTTCCCAGAAGAGATTTCTTCTTCCCCTTTTCTTCACAGAGAGGTGTAATAGTTGCTCTGCCATTGTAAGTGCTACTGATCACAAGTGTAAGAGGCATGTGGGTGTTTGAGACAATTTGCCCTCTTTGTGTTCAGCATCCAGGGCCTAGTTAATGATGGTCTGTTTCAGGCCTGTGTCTGGTTCAGGGTCAGATTATTTTGCCTGAGTAGCATTGGCTCCTTTAACTGCTTCATTGTCAGTGTTTGGGCTTCACTTAGGGCTGGATGTAAGAACAGCATGAATCATGGGAAAGAAGGCATACCTCACGAAGCTAGTAGCCGTTGCAGATACTCCCATCAGTATGACAACCGAGTTTTCACCTGCAAGGTGAGTTCTTTGAACTTGTCCCTGTTCCAGCAGCTGACTTGCTACTTACTCTCCTTTGGGAAAGACCGGCTTGAGACTGCCTTTTGCTCCATCCCAAAGAATTTGGTATTCACTTTGAATCTCCTGAAACCATCTCCCTAGCTCTAAATACAAGAATTTGCATGTCTTTGTTGTCGGGACACCTTGTTTTTTTTGTTTTAAAGATTTATTTATTTATGCATATAACAGCTGGTGTCTAGGCTAGAGGTTTGGGGGGTAGGGGTGAGAGGATTCACCAGGGACAGAGTGGGAAGCAGAATAGGCAGATCGACTGAAGAATACTGCTGAGGGGAGCAGCTGGCTGGGGATCGAACTCATGCTGCAGTGCTACGGATGCTTCACAGTGCGGCACTGAACCCACTGTACCACCAGGGAGGCCCACCTTGGTTATTTTTTAAAGCTTATTTTCCCTTTTTCTGGTTTGCTTGTATGCAAATGCTTCTAAACATTGACCCTTCGTTCTTAAGAAAAGTGTTCTTTAGAAACTTAGTCTTGATTCATTTCTCCTGTCTGTGATGGGGTATAATTTACAACTCAGTTTTTTGACCCGGATGGACATACATTCAGAGCGAAGGCTTCTTTAAAGAAATGAACTTCCTTATGAAGTTAAACTTGGTATCGGGGTAGTTTCCGGGAGGGGAGCTGACTGGGGAAATGAAGGAACGATGGGGACTGGCAAACAGGGAAGCAGCTGGCATAGTGTTCCATGTTTCAGGCCTGCTACGAGAGAGGCAAGGAAGTCAGCGTAGTGCCCAAGACATCTGCTTCCACCGACTCCCCTTGGATGGGTCTTGCAAAATATGCCTGGTCTGGGTGAGTTTAAATCACAACCTAAGGGTTGTTTGGGTCAGTTTTCTCCCCTGCACCTGGCTGGGTAACAGCATCTGTTTGCCTTCCTTGCAGGTATGTGATCGAATGTCCGAACTGTGGAGTGGTCTATCGAAGCCGGCAGTACTGGTTTGGGAACCAGGATCCTGTGGACACTGTCGTGCGGACAGAGATTGTGCATGTGTGGCCTGGAGTAAGACCCGTTGCTTCTCTTCTTGTATTGTTCGGGTTCCTGTGTGTGGAAGAGTGGAACTTGATTATTAGCATTAAAGTTATCATGGATTTCAATATATTGGTAGTTTTGGAAGGCCTCGATCAGAATTGTTCTTATTGGAGAGCCTTATTTTCATTTCTCCTTGTATAAATATTAGATGCACAATTTGGAGTTAAGAAGTATTCATAATTACATGCTTTAGCAGATGTAACTATTTTCTCATATTCTCCATACTCATCTTCCATACATGTTGTTTTTATAGATTCCGTTACGGTTTACATGCCGCTTACCATTTTTTTCAACACCACAATTGTATTTTCTGTGTTGCTTCCGCTCTCTGTGACCGTCATTGGTTGTCACTCCGTAGCATAATGTTAGTGCTGTGGTTTGATCCCCCGTTCCCTTCTTTTTGAACATTCTGCTGGTTATGATTTTTTAATTCTATAGTGACCATCTTCTTTGAAGAAAGTATTTATTTTGGGAAATTTTCCGAAAATATACTCTGTAAACGGGACTGTTGTTACTAGTCTTTAAATTTGACTTTTTGCATTCAAGCTTTTGGAAAAACACACCTGTTTATGAGGTAGTCTGTGGTGTTTCCATTTTGCATTAAACCGCTATTCATACTTGAAATCACTCATCATTGTAACACATTCCAAACTTCCTCATGGAGAAAAGAAGCCGTTTTCTTTAAGGACATAGTTCACTTTGGGCTAGTCCCAGGCTGGGGGGTGCCCAGAGTGGCAGATGAGCTGGACGGCAGCCGGCACGTCTGTCATGGGCTGTTCCTGAGCCCTCAGCCACCGTAAGACTGAAGACTTCCTGGTTTGATTCTCTTTCCTTGCTTCGTTCTTCTTCATTCCAGTGTCCAGGCCGCTGAGATTTGTCACACAGTGTGGTCTCATCTCTGGAACCCACCCTGTTTGACACGATGGTCCAAGCCATCCTGTCCCAAAAATTTCATGTGGCCTTGAAATTAGTAATACTTTCTCACGAAGCTTTCCTGTTAACAGCTCCTTATTTTTAATCAGTTGTTCTGTAGAAGCTGTTGTCTTTATGGTTAGTTTCTAGTCCAAGAAAACAGTTATATCATAGTTTAATTTTGGTCTGCATTCTTTACAGTCCACAGGGCTACGGAGATACATGCTTTTCCTCTGCTGTCACTCATGCCTCCATTCATTATTTCCACATATGCTGTTGAGTACTATGTCTAGAACTGAACTAGATACTTAGAGAAATACAAAAATGTAAAAGATAGTTTGTTGTTCTCAGACGTCACAGTGTAATGGGGATTCAAAGAGAGAGCTGTCTAGAAGCCAGAGGGATCCCTGGTCTGTCTGCATTCTACTCTAAGGGGTGTGTGGTTCTGATCAGGCCATAGTACGTGTGCCACTCAGCAGACACCATGTCGCCTCCTTCCATTTACTCTGAGTGTGATGGGAGCCTGCATTTTTATTTCAGACTGATGGATTTCTGAAGGACAACAACAATGCGGCCCAGCGCCTCTTGGATGGGATGAATTTCATGGCTCAGTCGGTGTCTGAGCTCAGCCTTGGGCCCACCAAGGCTGTGACTTCGTGGCTGACCGACCAGATTGCCCCTGCCTACTGGCGACCCAACTCCCAGATCCTGGTACGGTGGGGCGGGGCGCCTTCGAACCCCGCACTGCCGCTCTGCTTGTGCTGTGTTGCCCCGTGCCAAGCTTGTTTGTGAAGGAGACTCGGAATTTCTCTCTGTCAGCTTAGCTCCCGGTGTGTGAGGGAAGTGGGGTATACTGAGGATGGCCATTGTCTTCAGCCCTGACTTCCTCTTGTGTTGTCCCACAAATGTTTTCTTAGTGGTGGATTTTAGTTTCCTTCCCTCAAGGGTTGGTTATTATGAGCTTGATGTCCGAGGCCATAGATGCAAGTCTGGAGGAAAAGGGGCCTGTTGAGGTCTTCTTGGACTCGCCACAGTCCATATAGCATCCTTAGCAAAGGGGCGTCTGGCTGACAACACTGACAGGAAACTTGATTTTTTAAGAAGCTATGATGAAAATTAATTCCCATTGTTCTTCTGGCTAGAATTGGCATAATCCCTTCAGAGAACTCTGTAACTGAGCCCAGTGGATTTGAGGTGCTTCTTTCGGCATATTTTGAAAACTATGATAATCGTAACTGTGCTTCAGTGGGGGTGTTGCGTGTGGCTGGAGGTCTCAGGTTCCCTTTCTTAGGAATGACGGGTTCTGCTGTTCCACAGTGGTCCTGTGGTCCCTCCCCTGGGTCACATTGACTTTCTCAGCTGAGCAGACATGAATGATACCTGCCTCTGTTTGTTTTGGGTTTGGAACAGAGCTGCAACAAGTGTGCTACATCCTTTAAAGATAACGACACCAAGCATCACTGCCGGGCCTGTGGGGAGGGCTTCTGTGACAGCTGTTCATCCAAGACCCGGCCAGTGCCCGAGCGGGGTTGGGGCCCTGCACCCGTGCGGGTGTGTGACAACTGCTATGAAGCCAGGAATGTCCAGTTAGGTAACGTGGGGCCCTGGAGCTGCAGGGGTGGAGGGAGGCACCTCCCTCCTGGCACTGGGTGTCAGGAACTGGACTTCCACACGTCCCAACACTGTTCCGAGCGACATCAGTCTTCTGAGAGCAACTGCTCCGCTGGTCTTGGCCAGTCATCCCCTAAGCTCTTTGCTAACAGAGCCTCCTCCCATGTGCTATTCCTCAGGGGGTTCAGCTGATCCTGCATTCACCACACATGCCTTAGACTGAACCTTTTCCCTGGAGGTTGTAGGTCATGCACCTTTCTGGCTTAATTTAAAGGAAGGTTATAAAATAGCTCCTGACGACTAAAGAGTAAACTGATAGATGTCACCCAGTTTCAAGGTCTTGGCTGACCCGACCCACAGCCCAGACCCTCGCTATCATTGCAGCTCATGGTGGTCCCCTGGGTAAAGAATTCAGAAGTGCTCTACTTTTGCCCCCTGGTTTTCCATTTGGAAATTGACTAAGAGGTGATGGCTTTTCCTCCATTGTTGTCTACAGATGTGACGGAGGCACAGGCAGATGATGAAGGCGGGACGCTGATAGCGCGGAAGGTGGGCGAGGCTGTGCAGAACACTTTGGGAGCCGTGGTGACAGCCATTGACATACCACTAGGTGGGCCTGGCAGTGCATCTCTTGGTTGTAGTGGACGTGGGATGAGGGGCTTCGGAGTGCCCTGGGCTGTCATTTTGGCAAAGGCTTGCTGACCTAGATGGAGTTGGGCAGCAAGGAATGGACTAAAAGTTTACATCTGCTTGCTTCTGCTGATACCTCCATAGTTTCATGTTTATTCCTGGAGCCAGCCTCTTCTATCTATTGCTGCATAACAAACTACCTGAAAATGTTCGGACTGAAAACCACCATCATTTTATCAGGTCTCATAACTTTGAGTCAAGAAGAGTAATTACTCTGTTCCAAATGGCATTGCCTGGAGCTACTACCTAATAATCCTGTATGGCAGCGGGCTGGGCTCGAGGGATCAAGCCGGCCTCACTACCATGCTGGGTGCCTTGGCAGGAGCACCTGCTAACTGGGCTGAGTGGGCCCTGCTCTTTCTCTGTCTTCTCTAGGGGTCTCCTTGTGGCCTCTCCAGTGGTGGTTCTTGCATGATGGTCTAGGAATCGAAAAGCTAATGTCCCAAGACACAGGAAGTAGAAGCCGCCTGTCTTTGCAGGCGTGGGCCTGGAAACTGGCCCTTGGGTAGTTTGTTGTAGTCACAGGGCCAGCCTAGATCTGAGGGAGGGCGCAGGAGCTAGAGGTGGGGACTGTGTCAAAGAATTTGGGGCGCCCTTTAATCCCCACAATAGCCAAGCTAGTCCTGATTTAGGATTTAAGATGGCTATTCAGCTCCGGTTGCTGTGAAGGAGTGCTTGTAGCCAGGACTGGAAGGAGAGGAAGGGAAACCAAACTGTTGAAGATGGTTTAGGCAGGATTGGTGGGCCTGGGGTAGTTTGCCTGTTGTAGGGGAGAGATTGAGGACTCCTGGGTGGGTGGTGATGAAAACAACCAAATTAGATATAGTCATTGTGGCTCACAAAGAGAGCGGATGATGAGATTTTTGCTTCAAGAGCATAGGGACAGGCAGAAATGCCCAAGCATGAAGCTCTGGTTGCATCTGCCCTCATGGTGACTGGAGTGGCAAGGGCTGCCTTGGCACAGGGGCCTGCCAACTAAGCACTCACTGGTGTTGGGTCCTAGCCCAGCGTGTTAGATGTGTTATTTCTTGAATAAGCCAAGACCCCAAGAAGTTAAGTAACCTCTCAGTCCTGCAGCTGTTAGTTAAGTCATGCTTAATGGAATGAGGCTTTCAGTGAAGCTGTGTCCTGACCCCAAAGTCTGGGCTTTTATATTTACACCAGTGGTTCCCGTGACAGTTGTACTTTAAGATGAGCAATGCCTAGCCCCTAGCCCCAAAGATTCTGATCTGGGTGGTATGGGGACAAGGCTGGGTATCTGTATGTTTGAAAAGCTCTATTCTGTGTGCAGTTGGGTTGTAAAGTAGTAAAGTGTCTGCCGGTGCCTTCCTGCCCGGTGGTCTTGGGGTGTTGAGTTTTGTGTGTCCTGCCCATCGTGGTTCCTTCCTGCCGCAGGTCTGGTAAAGGATGCGGCCAGGCCGGCGTACTGGGTGCCCGACCATGAGATCCTGCACTGCCACAACTGCCGGAAGGAGTTCAGCATCAAGCTTTCTAAGCACCACTGCCGGGCCTGCGGACAGGGCTTCTGTGATGAGTGCTCCCATGACCGCCGGGCTGTCCCTTCTCGAGGCTGGGACCATCCTGTCCGAGTCTGCTTTAACTGCAATAAAAAGCCCGGTGACCTTTAACCCCAGCTCCCGCTCCAAGTCCTTCACAATTCCTTAGGTTCTCAGGGTTAGAAACAGAAGTCGCATCAAGGTAGACCCTCCTCCCGGTCACCTAACGTGGCGCGTGTCCTCTTTACTGATCCTGGGGCCACTTTCCCTTGGTGGGGGTGGGCAGACAGCTAGCCAGGGTGAGCCTGGCAGCAGGCCTGAAGGCGTGAATAAACCTTGGGGCGGGGCAACACCTGGTAAAGGGGAACGAACCTGAACCCATCGCATTTATGTCAGCTAAAAGTAATAATAATATACACATATGCACCCACCTATACCTGTGGGAGGAACTTGGAGTGTATTCGGGCTGCTGCCGTCTGCAAAGACTAACCAGTCTGTCCCCAGCACAGGGATGAGGTGGCGGTGGCAGCAGGTCTTCCCACAAAGCCGAGCCAGGTCCAAAGCCACTGCGTTGATAGTCACCTGTTGCCGCTTCTCTCCTTTGCTTGCCTTTTCCTTTCCCGCCTCATAGCGGCCCGGGGGAGTGAGCTTCCCAGCAACCTCTTGCTTGGACTAGTGTGACAGGAATCTGCCTGGACCCTCTGGAGTTGAACCCCAATTCTTGGCCTAAGCATTTTTCAGTCAGAGGCCACCCAGCTTAGTGTGCCGGTCACCGGGGTGGGTGGGGGTGAGGGGTAGGGTTCTCTGCCCTGAGAAGGCAAAATGCAGGTGAAGTGATGTTCCCTGTACCTGGGGGGTGCAGAAGGAAATGGGCCTCCCCGCAGTGTCTCCCGCTGTCTGCATCCACTCGGCTTCTGTAAAGGCTGCGCCCTGCTCCTAAATCAGAACACCCGCTTCTCCCCGCCAGCTCCCTTGAGCCCACCATCTGCTTCTGAGTGTTGCACTAGGATTTTTATTGCTTATTTTGAAGTGTCTTAATTCTTTGTTCCCAGACACACGACTCCTCTAGCTATCAGAGGGGTAATCATGAGAAATCTTCCAGGGAAACAGAGCACAGAATGGACTGTTAGTTGTTTTTTAAAGTATATATAAATATTTCAACAGATTAGGAAAAAATTCTCTCTCCTGTCCTTGCAAGAGAAGTCAAGTGAACTTTGTTTCTCAAGAGCTTGGACATCCATATCTATCGTGACTGGAAAGAAACTGTTGTGCTGGAATCCCGTCATCATGGTGGAGTTTATCTTCAAAGGCCAAAAAAGAAGACTTGAAAGTGACAGTTCTAAACTGAACTGGGGGATGGGCCGAGCTTCAGGGAGGTGCCAGGTGTCTTTCCTGGTGGGAATGTCTGAGGCGAGCCTTGGATGTGTTGGTCCTTCTCAGACCCGTGCCCTTCCTGCCCCCCGTGGTCCAGTGACTAAGGCCCTACTCTAGAACTGTGTATTATCAAACATTATAAAGGAATCTTCCTGCTGAACATGGACTGTGCCGACTCTTCTTTACCTTCATCAGCAAATCTTGTGCTCTCTTTGTAGTTGGGGGGAAAGTAGCTGGTGGCTTTTGGAGCAGAAGGCAAGTGAGAGCCTTATTTCTCGGGTGGCAGTGTTTTCCCTGTAATACCTGTTTGTTACACTAATAGTAACCTAAAAAACAAAACAAAACAGCACAGCCTTTCTCATAGCCAAGTTCTATAAAAACCTGTTGTCATGTGGGTTTTAAGCTGTTGCCCTGGCTTTTATATAGATGCATGCCCTGGATCCCTTTGCTGACTGGGACCAGGAACCTGATGGGTGTGGATTTTCCTTTAGCATGTGATAACAGATGGCCACAGAACTTTCTAGCAGTTAGAGGGCTCCACATGTGCTCATTTACCACACTGTTGTCCTGTGCTCTTCAGGTTTCCACAGCAGTTGTAGGAACAGATGGTTGTGGGTGCTGGGTCAGTTATGGGATCGGGGAGCCATAGCACACACTGAGCTGCACCAGTCTGACCCTGAGCTGTGATAGCAATTTTTTCTTTTTTAAAGATTTATTTATTTATGCATACAAGAACTGGGGTACAGGCCAAGGTATGGGGGTGTGACACCAGAGACACCAGAGACAGAGTGGGGAGCAGAACAGGCAGATCAACTGAAGTATACTTCTCAGGGGAGCAGTGGGTGAGGCAGGAGAGGTCTGCTGTGCCATGCGGGTCACCTCCCCGGCCGGCAGCAGGGCTTGAACTCGTGCTGCAGTGGCTGCGTTTTGCTTCATAGTGCTTTGTTTAACCCACTGTGCCACCAGGGAGGCCCAATTTTCTCTTTTTTAACTGAATCTTTTCATCAAGTGTAATTCTGCTGGGTGTGCCTTGTTTGGGCATTGGGCAAAACAGAACGGATATTTAGATGACCATTATATGCACTGTGCTGGGAGTTCTATGCTTGATCATTCTCACAGACACAATGGAAGGCAGATAGGAGTAGCTATGTTTTACTTCAGACAGATTCTGAAGCCCAGCTTGCCTGTAAAGGTGCGCCCAGTGTCTTGGGTGATGACACCGTGGCACTGCACCATAGAGCGCTTCAATTTTCCTCCCCTTTGTGAGTTGCAAATTGTTTTGCATTTCCAGATAAATTCAGGGGGAAAAAAATCAAGGTATTTGGTACTGTTGTCAGGAGAGTTATTTTGTCTAGTAATTTCTGCTGTCCTCAGAGGTTCTCATGGTCAAGGTCAGTAATGCTTCTCACTAAAAACAATGAAGCAAGTCAGGTTTATACAAGAGCTAGGCCTCTAAGTGTCAAAAAAAAAAAAAAGTAATTTGTAGCCATTTTTAATGTCAGAAGCACCATCATTTCAGGGGGAGAAAATTGAACCCACAATGTTAGCCTGAAACTATCTTCACTAATGGAATTGGTTACTGTACAAAACCTGAACTCTGCCTTCTGTTAAATTATGCCCTTTTTTTGTACCTAGAAAATGTAGACACACTAATGCACATGGTGTGGGGTTTATGGGAACCACAGAATTGAGTTTAGGGATGTGCTCACGTGACGAGAGTATCTTCAAAACTGCCACTAGTGTGTTTCTAATACTGAGCAATTTCATCCACTGCCCTGCTTTTAATTGCCTTTACCCACCTCCAAATTCTTAACTCTCGCCTGCATCTCTCTCCAAAACTCTGAGCCCATCCTCACAGCAACCTCTGATGCCTGGGTAGTATGTCTTGGAGCCTAAGATCTCCCAGTTATCCCATCACATCAGTCCTGGCTGGCCTAGGCCATTGGCAGCATCTGTATCTGAGCTTTTGCTCAGATTATGGGCTTGCAGAGCATGTCTTTTGCTCTTCCCAACAGCTGCTTTTATTCAAGTGAAGCCAAGAGCACAAGTGGGTAGGGGGTAGGAGTGAGCAAAACCAACAACTGCCCCAGAAAGTCACCTGTTAGAGACAGGCAGCTGGTCATGAGCGAAGAGGGGAAAATTAGGTTGCACTGAACTGGAGATTAAATTTCCAGAGGAAAAGCGAAAGTCACATTCCTGCAGAGTCTTGGACTTAAGCAAAGTCCCAGCTGGCTTTGCCATTTGCTGGCAGACTTTGGGCAAATCACTTTTCAGTAGACTGTGACCACTTCCTTCCTGGGGTTATAGGCAACAGTGCTGACAAGAATTGGTCAATCAACCTACCAAGTATCTAGCTGGGAAGTGCTGGGGAAACTAAGCTTCCTGGAGGTGTCATTGAAGCTGAGACTTAACATTTGGACTTTCACAGATAAAAGGAGTGGAGGATAACTTCAGCAATCCTTCAGTTGTGTGTCCTGAGAGCACTTAGTGGCAGGTGGCGTTGGTGCATCAGGCTGAGGCGTGCAGCGATCCATTACCAAAAGGCCACTCTGAGGCACAAGGAGCCCCTGAACAAGGGTCTTTCCTGTGCAGTGAGTGGCTGTAAGCACAGGAGTGGACCAGTAGGCTTTTAGCAGCACACGTAAGTGGAGACACGGATGTAGAAACTGAGTTTAGACTGAAATTGCTTCTAGAGATGCTTATGTGAAAGTTGACAGGGCTGAAAGGTAAGAGGCTAACTTGATCTCAAAGAACATGTCTGGGGACCCTCCTTGGGGGACACTGAGCTTTCTGCCCTCTAGAATACATTGGGCCAGCTGAATTTGAGTGGCTCCATCATAAGATGATGAGGCCGGTGGGCATTTTTGTTAATTAGCTGTGTCACTGTCTCCTCATCTGTATTTAGAAGGTTATGAGCAAACACTGGGGCACTTAGCAAAAGGTTTAACCTACCTAGCTTACCCACTCATTGTTTGCCTTCCATTGTCACCTGAGGAGCAGGTAAAAATGCCCTGACAGATCTGCATGAGAACTGCTTTCAGACTGTATACTCATCTTTGGGGTACTGTTAACCAGTAGGCCAAAATGCTTAATCAGCTCAGCTAAGTCTAACCTCTTCTCATTCACCCTCGATCAAATGTTAAAAATAGTGACAACAAACTAGAGCTCAAGAACAAATTGCTGTTTAAACAAAATGTTTTGAGCACTCCCTGCCCCCTTTTTAAAACCTAAGGGAAAATGAATCATGGACAATTACATTCACTTAACAGGACACTTGGGCCCCGGCACAGCTGGATAGATTTGAGGTCTGTGGGGATATAGGACCACCTATGTTGGAACACACCTTGATACTCTCAAGTGGTCAGATGGGTGCCACTGTTTGGGGCAAGGTCATAGTTTAACCAGGAACCCCCACCTCTCCACCCCCCCCCCCCATGGGCTTTCAGTTCCTCAGAAGAAAATAGTGGGGGAAAATCTGAGTCAGAGATCTAATACCCGTGATTCTAAACTGCAGGTTCTGTAATGAACGTAAGAATTTGAGGGGGCAAAAAAGTATTGGATGGATGACGGGTCATGGCTCAGCATTTACTAAGCTTTTTTGTGCTCTTGGGCAGGGGCTTGAGTCCAGCAGTGACAGCAGCATCTCAACTACAGATTACTTCACTCGTGTAACTTCCTGGGCCGATTGCAGGTCAGGATGCTGGGGTTCACTCTGGCAACAGGGACGGAATCTGAATAATAATGCACGTGAGCATTCTGGTAATTTGTGTCAGAACCCGCTTACATGGTGACTAAGCACCATGCAATTCTAGCATCACATGGCTGTGTTTACACCGAGTCACTTCCCGGTTTCTCCCAGCACTAGCTGTGACACACACCAGCACTGTCAGTGATGGGGAAGCAGAAAGAGTAAAACATGTGATGGGCTCTCAAGTCTTCTGGTTCCAAGTCCCAGCTCCCTGTTTAACAGTCTGCGATCCAAGGCAAGTCACGGAATGTCTGTGCCTGGGCTTCTCTACCTGTAAAATCATCACTTTTATTTATTGATACTACTACACTGTTCTATCTCCTTTTTATCTGATCAAGTCAGATAAAATGGGGAAAAGTTCTTTATAAAATCAAGAGGCACTAAAAATATCTGTGATTGTCCAATGTAAATCTATCAGATGGCCTATCTTATGTTTTCCAAATTCCCCCTCCCCACCCTTTGCTTTTGGATTTGGCTTGCAGTATGTTATATTGTATTAGGGTGCTGGCAGGAAACATGTAACACTTGAGGGGTAACTGAAGAGAGTTTAGTCTAAATGGTGACGCATCCTGGGCTAGAAACAATAGTGAGGTGCAATTTCTAGACATAGGTCTGTAGGGACAGATGGAGAGAAGTTACTGGAATCTAGCGGGAGCTGTGCTACAGCAGAAGCTGGTCTTGGGTGGAAGAACACAGCCCGAATTCCCCTCTGTCCAGCAGCAGGAGGGGACCCAGGGAACTAACTTATCTCATAGTCCGCTGCCTTCTGCTTTCCTGCTGCTGTGTTCTATGGCCAGACCTGGACCCAGGGAGCTCACTCACGTAGTCCACTGATAGGCAGGGAAGGGCAGAGTGGGCCTGGAGGGAAGGCAAACAGGCGCCCTCCACAGACCCATTAGAACTGGTCTCAGTCTCTATCCTTTTTTAGCCTCACCCAAGATCTCAGTACAGGGGCCTCCCTGGTGGCGCAGTGGATTGAGCGCTGCACTGTGAAGCATCCGTGGCACAGCAGTGCGAGTTCCATCCTGGGCCAGGTAGCTGACCCACATGGCGCAGCAGACCTCTCCTGTCTTGCCCCTGCTCCCCTCAGCAGTGTATTTCAGTCCATCTGCCTGTTCTGCTCCCCGCTCTGTCTCTGGTGAATCCTCTCACCTCTGGCGACTCTAGACTCTAGCCTGTACCCCAGCTCTTATATGCATAAATCAATCTTTTACAAAAAAGAAAAAGATCTCAGTAGACTTCACTGTAGCTTTTTTGTTGTTACAACAGCCTAAGTCACGTAATCTTCTAAATCATTAACTGAAGCGACACTCCACACCATAGGTCATTCTAGTTTATTTTTTGGTAAAAGATAAGACTCTAGTACTTTGTATAAATATCTCCCAAATGTCTTTTAAATTGCAGGAAGTCGAAGCCAATTTTTTTTGAGATGGAGACCCTTGAATCTGACCTTCAAGTCATGATGATAGAAACAGGAACTGCTGTACCCTACATCCTGGCATGTCAAGGCCTGTTAAAAACCCCTTCTATCTAACGGTCCATCTCTCCTTCCACTGCATATGAATAATAAAAGAATAACAGATCTGATACTATCGAGTGAACTTACATGAGAAGCCTAGTTTACTGATTCCCAACTCCAGCCTTAGATCCTTTTCTAGAGACTTGGAAAAATGGCTTCCTCCCCTTCTCCCCAGGTGGCTTAAGAACAGATGCATGTTTTTCTGGGGCCCAGGCACTGACTACCCTGGAAGTCTCAGCCAGTCTTATTATTAGGTTTCTTGAAAGGGCTTTTGGTGAAAAGAAAAAAAAATCTTTACTTACTGCCGATTTTCAGCCCTTGATTTTTTGTTAAAGTGTGTATGTGGATGGGGACTATGCTTAAGAGTTGGAAAAAAAAAAAGGAAATGCCTGACACCTTTTATGAAAAGGACTTTTAAGCTCTCTGAGCCCACAACTTAACTGAAATAACTTTACAAAAGTTATTTCAGTTGCTCATAAAACACAGCACCTTCTCCCCAGCAGCCAGATGAACAGAAGCTGCACAAAGGGAGCACCCGTTTAAAATGCCCTCCCTGGAAACAGCACTGAGGCAGGGGTACGGCTACCCGGCACTCCCTTAAGTCAAACCCACACTCCAGGCTGCACCCTGCAGGTTAGTTGTAAGAGAAGCAGTAAAGGTCCTGCTGAATGGCCATGAGCAGCCCCGGTGCTCCCTGGAAGCCCCCTAGCCGAGAGGAGAAGGCCACGCTGGGGATGTCCGCCTTGGAGGTGGGGTGTGGGGAGGGTATGGTTCTCAACAGGTGGGCATCGTGGAGGCTCCAGATTCTTGTGTAGCAGTCCTGGCCCACTAAGAGAAGAGAGATACGAGCAGGTCAGCAAAAGAATTCAGAGGGCGACTTGTATACAAGTCGGCATCTGTCTTGCTTCCTACCAGCTAACCCTGACTCCAAGTGGGCAAATATATAAGCTCACAAATGGAAATTATTTCTGTTGATAATGTGTACATCTTGAAAGTCAAAGTTATGAGCCCTCCTGGTGCTCTAGAACCCATAATTAGTTGCAGGTTTTGAAAGTGACAGGATGCCCTGGCTGGCTGGCTGGTGGTTCAACTTGGTGTCGAAGGCTGTTCAAGAGGGAGCTGAGTCCACTTGATCTAGACCGTTCGATTTATGAAACGGTAACCTGGCTGATCTCTGTGTTTCTTAACATCCTGGGGGAAACCAGGTGGCAAATGTCCCTGGAGTTCCTTCTCTTGGTTCAGTTCGTAAGACCAGTTAACCTTCAGGGTTCAGAGGTCTTCCCAGGAAAGGAGCAGGTGACGTTAGGCATTCATGGATTTCATGTTTGTACTTCTGACACTGGAATAATTCTAGGACCACAGGAGTGGCCCAGCTGCGGATGAATTCAGGCTGCATGACTCACCGATTACCGCAGCCAGCCCACTACTCATTCCCTCATCAAGGCTTACCTCTTTTCTATTATCCAGAACACAGAGGCTTTTTTGAGATGAAAATGTGTGGGAAACACTTAAAAGGAAGTTAATATCAGGTGAGAGCAGTAAACAAGCCTAAAAAAGCTCTAACTACATGTATCTACAACAGTTTTCCCAGGGGAGGGTAAGTGCTTTCTGTAGAACATCAGCAAACCCAGAGGACTGAGAACACCTTCCTTATGGCAAGGGCCTACTGTTGCATGTCAAACCACCGGCTATTAGAAGATTCTGGAGCTCACAAATACGATCTGTGATCAACTTGTAACTCCTTTCAGGGGCATAGAGATCACACAGCTCTGCTCCCCCTCTGCAGGTCACGACGCACTGAAAGGCACTGCAAGGAGGAGGAATCTGTTCCTTCACGATGAATTTGTGCCTTGTGCATCTTGTCACTCTGAATACCTGCAGCCAGTTATGGGTTCTGGGCACCAGGATGACCCATAGCTAGATTTTCAAAAAGTACACGTTACTCACTGTCATGCACAGACACTGAATTATTTAATTTCTCAGCATCCTCTGATGGAACTGTGAGCACAAAGATCAGCGAACTCAAGAGCCTCCCAGGTGTCTCAAGGGTTTAAGGCACAGCACCATGAAGCAATCCATAGCCACCGCAGCACGAGTTTCATCCCTGGCCAGGAAAGTGATCCAGATGGCACAGCAGACCTCTCCTGCCTCACCCGCTGCTCCCCTCAGCAGTGTGTTTCAGTTGATCTGCCTGTCCTGCTCCCCACTCCATTTCTGGTGAATCCTCTCACCCCACCCCCCATACCTTTGTCCTGTACCCCAGTTCTTGTATGCATAAATAAATAAAAAACCAAACAAACAAGAAAAAAGGGAGCTCCAGTTTTTAGAGAGAGCAGCTGCATGATGGGGTAAGGGTCACACTGGATGCTGATCTGGTAAACAGACTTAAGTCACCCCCGTGACCGTATATATTGTATCTAACTTGCCTGTTTCTGAAGCAATGTTTGCTCACTAACCTGGGAACAAAGGGCTGTCCAATTGGTGGATGTTTAAACTGTTCCTTACTAATATCTAACTCTATGTCTCATCTACTTCCCCCCTGTCCCCTCCGCTACATGCCCAGTTTTGTTTTGGAGTAACTTCTGCTGTTTACATTGTTGGAAGCCTTAGAGTATAGTGGAATACCCCCCCCCCCCCCATACCTGCCACCACAATTCCTTCCTCCTNAACTTCTGCTGTTTACATTGTTGGAAGCCTTAGAGTATAGTGGAATACCCCCCCCCCCCCATACCTGCCACCACAATTCCTTCCTCCTCGTGCACGTGCAGGGGCAAGTAGGCGTACTCATTCACGTGACCTTCATACTGCCTGATACACTTTGTGGTCCTCAGGTCCCATAGCTTGATCTGTGGGAGGAAGCACAAGGGGCCATCAGGGAGGGCCCAGCAGGTGCAAAGGTGATCCCTACATGCAGAAGCCAGGGAAGGAAGGTGGTTTCCAAAGACCTTTTCAGATGAAGACAATCTAAATCACAAATTCCTGAGTCCTGGAAGCCCAACAGAACCACCAGAACCAGTTTTGAGTCTGTCCAGGCCAGATTAGGCTCCCCGTGGCAGCCAAGTCTCCGGCTACCATTCCACTCCCCTGCCGGGTTCCTGGCCCCAGGGTCTCCTTTTTAGTGCCCCTCCCCCTGGACTCTGGCCCCAACTCTGGTGGCTTGGGGAGGCCAGTGGTACTCTACCGCTCCAGCCATGTCAGACGCCATCAGGCATTGCTCCTCTTGGAGGATCTGCACAGAGGTCACTGCTGAGTCATGGAACAGGCGTGTGGTCTTCCAGCCCTTGCCCTGATTTCGAGAACGCAGATCAATGGCAAAAATCTCCCCAGAACGACAGCCGTTAAACAGCAAAGGGGTCTGTGGAAAGAGGGACAGCTCAGTACCTCTAAGGCTGAGAAAGAAGGGTGCACCCTGCAGAAATACAACTGCTGCTCCCTCTCGACTATCCTGGCTCATGAGAGGTGCAGGTGGAGACAGCTGACCAAGGCTCGAGCCTCAGAAGAGTTAGGAGGAAGACGAGCCCCGGAGAAAGGATGGAAGAAGGCCCTGTGTGTCCAGCCGCACTGTTCCCTTGCCCTCACTCCAAAGCCCAAGTGACAGTGTCCTGTCTCTACGAGGATGCTGGCTGAGAAGCAGGGGTGATCAGGAGAGGAGGAGCGAGCAGAGACCCAGGTAAGACACGAGGTCCCAAGCAGAGGCAAGAAAGCAGAGTGGCAAACTGCTTACTGATGAAAGCAGGCCAGCAGACTCCTTCACACTTTTAAAGAAAGGTTGCATTTTCTATGGGGCAGGTCTGAAATGAAGTAGTGACTAAAATTTTGATTTTTAAATTTATAAAATGGGCAGTGTTAAAACTAAGTGAAACTGAGTACTCTGAATTAGGACTTAATTTAAAAGTGAAAAAAAAAAATGGGTCCTTCTCACTAAACCAAGTCCTCAAGAATTGCTAACAACTTATTTTGTAAAGCTGGATTGAGTCAGGCCTTTCTCGACTAACTAATACTCATTCATCTCAGGCATATTCACAAGTACATGAATTCTTTCTGATATCCACTTTCATTCTCTGTAAAAGAGGCAGGAGGACTAGATGCCCTATAAAGGAATCCAATTTTAATCTGGCAGAAATTCTACTCTTGGGAAATACTATTGCGTCCCTCCCGAGCCAACCAACCATGAGGGCAAACCGTTGCGTCAAGACATCGCTGCTTGTCCCAAAGGACTGCCGCTGTCCTGTCACCACGTTGGTCACCAGGACCCGCCGAGACAAGCCTGACAGAGGGGGTGGAGAGACCAGTGTCACTGACCGTCTAGGGACTGCTGGAGTGGGCAGGGGCCAGGGTAGGAACCTAGGGCGGCAGCCGTGGCTCACCTGTACTGAAGCAGTTACTTGCCTGGATGTTCAGGGACCAGGCACAGGACCAGGCCCCTGGGATTCGAAAACTGCAGAGCATGCCGGGCCGGTCTCCTGCTGAGGGAACAGTGAATGTAAAGAGTGGCTGCCTCTAAGGGGTAAGTTCTACTGTCCATGCTGCCAGTGACCACTAGATTTTGGAAATCTCTAGAATTAGCTGCTCAGACGGGTCTATACCATGGCCCCACTCTGGCTTTTTTGGTAGTAGAAAAGAGGTGCCCGATTCAGGCGTAGCTTTCTCTCTCTCTTTTTTTGAGTTAATACTGGTTTATAGTGTTATTTATTTGTAAGAGGTATAAGAGCTCCCCCTTTAGGTGCTGGTACAAAGCACACCCACGACCCCAGCTCCCACAGTTCAACTGACTAGTCCCCTGTGTTCCCTCCCCACTTTGTTCTCACCACCCCTCTGATTATCTCAGTTCTATAATCAGATTTCTAGGGTTCGCTGTTAGCTTAGCTTCATGTGCAAATGAAAAGACAAGAGTTTGTCTTTTTTGATAGTTGAGTAGTATTCTGTCCTGTATATATCTCTCTTCTTCCTGAACTACTTGTATATATTTGGGCACTAAGGCTGTTGTAATAGTGCTGCAATGGACACAAGGGTGCATGTTTCCCCAGAAGTGATTATTTTGAGAGTAAATGTATGTACTCTTTCCTGACTTTCTAGCAGTAATGTTAAAAACACTAATAGTTATGAGGGAGGCAGTATGGTGCCACAGATAGTAGGGTTTCCATCCCAGATCATACTTTCAGGTATGTGATCTCAAGTAAAGCATCTTTTAAAGTAAACTCTATTGATAAAACATAAAGGACTCAAGCTGTAAGTACACTGTTTAATAAGTTATTGAAGCAAATGTAGCCATGCAACTACCACCCAGGTTAAGAAACTTAGCGCCCCAGCATCCTGCTTATCTCTTTCCAATAATTCCCTCCAACTGCTCTGTGAAAGGAACCACTATCCTGACTTCTAACACCACAGATTAGTTTTCTACGGTAAATTCTGAAACTTTCTCAGTGTCCTCATTTGAAAATGGTGTTAACACATATAACTGTCTCATAAACTTGGAGCAGATGAAATGCAGACGCCAGGCTAAGAGTACATTGCCTTGTTTAATCTTCTCTAACCCAGTAAAGTGGGTTTTATCTTCACTTTACAGAGATTTAGCAATCTGTTTAAGAATGGGAGGACAGAGCTGGGATTCACACCAAGTCTGCCTGTGCTTGCATTTTTTTTAAAAGATTCATTTATTTATGCATACAAGCACTGGGGTACAGGCCAGAGGTGTGTGTGTGTGGGGGGGGAGGTTGTGAGAGGATCCACCAGAAACAGAGTGGGGAACAAAACAGATTAATTGAAACACACTGCTGAGGGGAGTAGCAGGTGAGGCAGGAGAGGTCTGCTGCACCATGTGGGTCACCTGCTGGGCCTGCGGCAGGGATTTAGCTCGTGCTGAAGTGGCTGCAGTTTGCTTCAGAGTACGTTGCTTAACCCATTGCACCACCAGGGAGGCCCCTGCTTGCAGTTTTTGAGGTCTTGTCTACCTATGCTAATTACTGGAAATATTGAAAAATGAATATGCATAATACTGCCAGGAAGGACAAGTGCAACTGCCTTCAGTCAGAAGGTGAGTACCCTGTCATACAGCTGGAGCTGGCAGCTGTTTTCTCAAGGGTCTGTATAGGTCGTCCAAATATTCTGGTCTTTTGTGTTGGTTACACAGACTTCTGTTGGAATAACCCAAAAGGGGTAAAAAGGAAGGGCGAGGTAAAAATGCACAAGCAGCGAGACAACTCTGGGTCAGGTTTAAGGAATCCTCTGCAGGTCTTTCCACAGACTGTCCACTCCCTGCAGGTTCTGACTGGGGTTCACCAGCCTGTGCTTCCCAGCCTCTTCTCCAAGTCTTTGCCATTGCACTTATGCTGTGTTGGCTGTAACTACTGGGAAGCAGAGGACAGAGACCGCCTTCAAAGTGCACTTCCAGGGCCTCCCTGGTGGTACAGGGGGTTAAGTCGCAGCACTATGAAGCTATCTGTAGCTACTGCAGCACAAATTTGATTCCTGGCCAGGTTGCTGACCCACATGGCTCAGCAGATCTCTTCTGTCTCACCACTGCTCTCCTCAGCAGTGTATCTCAGTAGATCTTCCTGTTCTGTTCCCCACTCTGTCTCTGGTGAATCCTTTCACCCCCTACTCCCAACTTCTCTGGTCTGCACCCCCAGCTGTTGTATGTATAAATAAATCTGGGGGAAAAAATCCCCACAAAGTGCACCTCCTTATCCGAAGGAATAGTAGCCTGTACCTGGGTGACTGCTGACGAACAGTGATGCTGGCAGCAGGGTAGCACAGCCTGGAGTCTCTGCAATTCCCATAAGGCAAAGTCTGGAAAAGTTGTTAAGGAACGTCAAGTACAAGGCTCTTCTCTGGGAGGAGTATGGGCATTAGTATCCTTTTAAAAAATTATAAGAATTAACACCCTCATCCAGATTTAACACGGTTAACATTTTTCATAGTTTGAGACTTGTTTAAAAGGGGGAAAAAAATCACATATACATCTAAGTGACCCTTTGATCTCTTTCCAATCCAACTCTCTTCTCCCCAAATAGAATCACACTTCTAAAACTGGTCTGAGTTCTGGGCCATAGCATCTTCACTACATGTTATTTATCCATGAGCAATATAAAGAGCTTCTCGTGTTTTGAAAGCATTGTTAAATGGCACCACACAGAGGATCTTCTGCAACTTTCTGACCTCCACCCTCTTCTAGAGTCATCTGTATTGATGTCTGTGGCTCCAGCTAATTCATCTTCACCAAGGAGCATTCCTTTGCATGAAAATACAACTTATTTATCCAGTCTCCCAATGAAGGGGGCACGTAGACTGCTTTTGTTTTTTCTGCTCTGCTGCTGGAACCAGCATCTCCTCCTGTCTCCCTGTCTCCTACTGCAGAGTAGAAGGTTTGTCTAAGGCATTGTTTATTAAACCCAAGGTAAGAATTTAATTTCACACTACACCAATATGAGCACAAATATCTAAGACAGAAATTCCATAAAATATGTACTCTCACTAGATATAAAGCCCTGATATTCTCTAGTCCCTTCCACTAAAAAAAAATGGGGCTCGGTAAATTCATTTCAGGCCTGAGGAGGTGAAGACTTGCTCCAGCGTCTCCACCAGCGCAGTGGCAGCCGGGGAGATGCATCTTCAGCCCATCGACATGTCTGTCTACTTAAATCCACGTTCTCCAGTGCTTGACCTTATCAGACTTTAAAGTTTACTTTATCTGCACGGATATGAAATGGCATCTCCTTATTACTTTAATCTGCATTTCCCTGAGTATAATGGGTGTGCTGATTCATTTGATGATAGTCATCTGGATGTCCCTTTCTTTACATCTTTCTAATTGGCCTACTTTTCTACTGAACTGTTTCTCTTCTGATTGATTTGGTTTCCTCTCCTTTTCTCCAGGCTTTCTAGACAAGTCTGTTTATCCCCACATCCTTACCTTTCTTTCACTCTTCTACCCACTGAAATCCAGGTCTCAGCTTCATCTTCCCCAGGAAATGCTCTCTTCAAGCTCTCCAGTGAGCCTGTACTTTCTAAAGCTGATGAAAACTTTCCAGTTCTGCTTCCTGGCCATGAAGCACAATTTTTAGCTGCTTTTTCGTGGCTTCCACAGCTCTCTTCTTTTCTAGTTCCATCCCTGGGCCTTTTTCTGTCTTCAAGAAGCACAGGCCTAGATCCCAAGCATCTGAGACCCATGCTCTTGTCCAGTCCTGCTCATCAGTGCACGCCCTCTCCACTGCCCACTTAGTCTCGCAGCAGCCTCCTTCTAGGTCTTGCCCTGGCCAGTCTGTCACCTATGCGGCTATCTGAGCAATGAATCCACGACCATAATCCTCAAAGGGCACCCCACAGCCCCGAGGACCCACTCTTGCAAGATGCTGCCTGACTGAAACCCCGAGGTGGCCGAACCACGCTGCTGCCAGATACGTGAGCCTCCTCCCGACTCTTCCCGTGGGAGCTCCAAGCCCTCACTCGCACTTGGGAATCGCCTCCAGAAAGGCTGCCTCAATTCCTCTTTCTCTCTTGGATCCAAACGCGTCACAGGTATCACTGAATAGACTGATCATCTGCTGAGCTGCCCATTGCCAGCGTCTTGCATGGGGACTGTAATGCTTAACAGATGTGGAATAAACACACACATCCCTCCTTGAAAGATGCAGATACTCCAGAAATTGATCTTTTTAAATAATATTTTGAAATGCAAACAGTTACATATATTTGCAAGGCAATCCAGCAACATTCTTTTTTTTTTTTTTTTTTAAGATTTTTTTCCTCTTATGCATTCAAGAGCAGGGGCACAGGCCAGAGGTGTGGGAGGTGAGAGGACTCACCAGAGACAGAGCGGGGAGACAGATCAACCGAAACACACTGCTGAGCGGGGCAGTGGGCGAGGCAGGAGAGGTCCACCTCACCATGTGGGTCCCCTCTCTGTCTGGGGACCGAACCCGCGCTGCTGTGCAGCGGATGCCCCACAGTGCAGCGCTCAACCCGCTGCGCCACCAGGGAGGCCCCTAGCAACATTCTTGACCAGCTATCTGAACGTGTGATGTGTATGATGTCCTGTTGCCTTGGGTGGCAAGCTCCATGTTGAGTATTTCTAGCATGGAGGCCGCTAAAATTATAAATGAGAACACTGTAGCTGGACAGCCCGACTCCTTCCGCAATAAGCCTCCTTTGCTTCTGGGTGTGGAGGGCAAGGATGCGAGAAGCGTCCTTACCCAGGTGACTTGCAGTGGCTGTGGCTGAAACCTTGCATGGAGCTCATGGTGATAGCACTCCTAGGCCACAGGTCAACTAAGAGCTCAGAAGGCATTCGACCGCCTTGCCTTCACTTTTTTGGGGAAGAAACGCAGAGTGCAGGTCTGAACAAGATGTCATTTTTGTGACGGGAGAAAATGTCATGACTTGCAGCAGAGCAGGCGGTACACAAAAGCCTGACGAGTACCTGAAGTGACCCCCAGAGGGCAGCTGCTCCCCCAGCTCAGCACAACACTCTTTCAACCCAGCGCTATGGATTTTTATCCTTGCTTTAGCCCACTGAGAGAAACATGAGAAAAGCCACATTTTAGATCAGAAATGAGAGTGAGGTTCTTAATTCCTCTTTTAAGACTTTTCTCCTCTTAAAATGAGGAAATTAAAAAATTCCTTCCTGCTGTAGTCCACTGCTGAAGCTCTGACTCAAGTTCCAGGAGAGCGTCTGGCACATGGTTGTGTGCATGGTGACAGGAGTGTCATCACAAGGCCACAACGACTTCTGTGCTCTGCGGGAACCCTGGTTTTCTACCCAGGCGCACTGCTCTTTCCTAAGGGGTAAGCATGAACAGTGGCCTCGGCCTCTGGCCACTAAGATGCTGTCTCACCCCACAGAAGCTCAGGTCCACATCTGGGTACAGCCTCCCCCACCAAACCGCTCCAGCTGCCAAAAGATACAGAATGTGGGAGTCCAAGTGGTTCAGCGAAGCCCAGCACACTGAGTTCACCTGGCGAGGAAGCACACAGCAAGAAGAGAGGTTTGACTGCCAGTGCACGGAGAGAAACAGACAAGTGCTTTCTTGTAAAATAACCTGGGCAATTTAGATGTGACTTTCTTCAGATCTTGCTCCTTTCAAAGGGCTGTAACAAGAATTCTGAGCACAGGGGAGCTCCTTGTCTCATCACGTAAAGCTTTGAGAGGGACAGGGAGGAAGGAACCCCCAGGCCTGGGTCCCTCGCCATCAGCACAGGCCTCACAGTGGATACCGGGTAGACCCTTGGGGGAGGGGTGACTTCTCTGCAATGTGAAGACATACTGTATCTCACTTCACCCTGTCTGGTGGCTCACATCCCAAATGAACAGTCACGGGGTCTTAGAGAGGAACCCACCATCCCACTGCAACATAAAGGTTGGTCCCTAGACAGCAAGCCTTTATACTGTTAAACGTCAGCACTGGTCACAGAGTGACTGAGTGACTGATGCATCATCCTGGTGCACTGGGAAGACCTTTCACACAGCCTACCGCACCTGCCTTCCAGGAACTCTGAAGGGGAGCCTCAGATCAGCTTCCTCCTCCTGGAGGGAAGTCCCTCACAGTAGTTAGAGATGCTCTCCTTTAAGCTTTTCCCCAACTAAATTCATTTCTTTTCTGAGACAAGAAACCACTGAGGCCCTTTTCTTTTTGGGATCTAGACCTCATGTTCCCAAGGTAAAATGAGGTAACGAAGCTCTATGATCTTCACAAAGTTCTCTACTATACTCTGAATGTGGCCAACTCTGGCAGTCCCCCTGGCGGCAAAAGGCAAAGGCAGTGTACCTTGCGGTTGGTGAAGTAGAGGTTTTCATGCATGTGCACCTTGAGTGAGGGGGTCTTCAGACCATGCAGGCTGATGATGCCATACTTGGAGCCTCCAACTTTGACATCGTTCACTGTGAAAAGCCGGCTGCTGTTGGTATCCGCCTGGAGGGGGAAGTGGACCACAGGTGACCTTCCAGGTTGAGCCAGGTACGCTGCCTAGATCATCTGCCCATCTCTCTGGGCCCCATATTCTGTGCCTTCTTATCTGGTAAAGCTCCCATCCACAAGCAAGCAGAGATAACTGGCCTTCCCTTCCTTAGCATAGGCATCACTGGGCAAAGCTAACAGGAGTCTGATCTCACAGAGCAGTGAAGGGGCATGGCCAGGAAGGATGAGGTCTATTCAGAATGGGTCTTGAAGAGTCCCAATGCCACCCTGGGGAACTGTTCAGATGAGTCACAGGGCAACAGGGCAATGCTGCCATTGTTAAAGCCATGTGGTGATGTGGAAAATGCTAGTTATTAACTATCAAAGAGTAAAAGGAAGATACAGAGGAGGAGGTGGCACTATGAATACCACCAAGTTAAAAAAAGACACTGCACTGAGGAGAAATCGTAACAGAAAAGACTGCGTTTAGATGTGGGTTATTTTCTTTTTTTGAAAGACTTATTTATTTATGCACACAAGAGCTGAGGTGCAGGCCAGAGGTGGGGGAGGTGAGAGAATTCACGAGAGACACTGGGGAGCAGAACAGGTGGACTGACTGAAATCCACTGCTGAGGGGAGCAGCGGGCAACACAGGAGAGGTTTGCTGTGCCATGTGGGTCACCTCCTTGGCCAGGGATCAAACTCGTGCTGCAGTGGCTGTGGATTGCTTCATAGTGCTGAGACTTAACCCCTTGCACCACAGGGGAGGCCCCAGATGTGGGCTATTTTCATTAAAAGACATGGTTAATAATTCTCTTAAAGCAAAAACCCTATATATCTTTAAATACATAAACACACATATACAACTGGGCCAGTGAAACCACACTCAGTTTCCAAGTTTACTTTGGAAGACTAGTTACATTCCTGAAGAATCATTACCAGTGACTAAAATCAGATCTGAAAAATTGGTCATTGGCTGACAAACAGCCCTTCCCAGCCCTCTGGTCACAGTACCTAGTTGGTCATGGCAACTTCATGTGACAGGGAAGATCTGCCGAGGGTGAGCACATAGCTTCAACAAGTTGAGATGAAGTGTGAGGACCCAGGGCATGGGGAGCAGACTCAGGCTATACTAAGCAACATGTATAGCAGTGACCTTACCTGACCCAAGGAAAGGTATTCCTGAGGAGAACCGACTCAGGAAAGCTTTCCACTAATTCAAGTCTAACTGTGCTCCAATCAAAGAAGGGGGTAAAGCCACAGAAGAAACTTGAGTCCTAGCTTTGTACAGGGAAGGAAACTAACTGTCCAGGCCCCTGGGGCAAGACTGTAAGGTCAGCTGTAGCTTCAGCCTCCAGCCTAGTCAGCACACCACTGGGCTGAGGCTCTCAGTTCTGGATTCTCTCTCACCCTCCCTGGCTTTCTCTAGGCCTCGGAAAGGACAGAGCTTGCTGGGCAGCCCATCGTGCTCTCCTGTGGCTTCAAGTTTCCAGTCTAGTTGAGTGGTTTGGTTCCTCCTGCCTGCAGTGAAACCTCTGGACCCTTCTCTCCTGCCTGGACTCAAGTGTTTGGCTCTGGTTCCCAGCTAGATTTTTCTCTACCCAACAGTCAAGAAGTTATGCCACTCCCTGCAAGCGGTGAGATGGAAGCATGCTGGGTGTGCAAGCCCAGGAACACAGGCATGCAGGAAGGGACACCAAGGTCACGGCATGCAAGCAAGGTGAGTGAAAGCTGTTGATAAGGACACTGAGCTTCAGGTCTGGCTACCAAATCCTGCCCAGTACAGGAAGGATCAGAAGCCCCCCAGATGACAGGTATCTATTCAATTTTGTACAATGCCCAAGGAAAAGTTACTTTGAGATGGTTCTCAGTCAAGGTGTGGTGGGCCCAGGCTTTAATGTCAAATGACAGAGCAAGTGGAAGATGACAAGAGTAACAGCACAGCGTGCCTGCCAGCTTAGCACCGGCTGACAGGGAGCCTGTGAATGCTGTGGAAAGCATGAAACCAAAAGGATGCCACCTGACAGTGCATGGTTACTCACGTGTATACAGCCAGGCTTGATGAAAGCCAATGCCAACTCCCCAAGCATCAGGGGATGACACCCAGCACCCACGGCCACAGCTCCCTCTCACTCACCAGTATGAGGTTAAATCGGTCGCTTGCCAAAGCAGAGGGGTCTGAGCTCTGAATCAGGACCTTCTGCCTCTGCATGCAGCTCACGCGCAGTTCGTGGGCTAAACTGCAGAGGGGACAGAAGGGGCAGGGAGGGCATGGACGCCATAACTAGATTATGCATGAAGATTCAGGAGTTCTACCCTGTCCCACCCCCTGAAGACCACTGCCCCTAATCAGCCCGCTCCATATTTCTCAGCAATACAGTTAAGGAGATCCAAGATAATCTCAATGTTAGAACTCAGGAAAACTAGGACAAAGAAATGAATGGTGCATTCAGAGGAGAAAATAAGTTAGACCTAGAGGCATCTGTTTTGAGGTCATCTCGTGCAACCTTCTCTTTGGGAAGACAGAAGAGACTGTGCCTGAGACAGGAATCAGCAAGCTGAAGGGTGCCCGGATAATAAGAGCCCAGGTATGTGGCCACCCACCCTACTGCCCCTTTCCCTCTTCTACATCTGGCCACTTGCCACTAAGGACAAAGCCTGTCTTAGGGTGAAGAATGGGTCTAGACCCTTAACGCTTTCCCTCCCAGAAGGAAGGAAATACAGGGGCGACATGGCCCGCTGTCCCAGCTGAGCCCTCCCAGAGTGCTGGCCTTCCTGAAAGCACCCTGCTCCACGATGAGAGCTGTGTCGCCTGAAAGCCACCCAAGCGCAGGTATTTCTTCACCTGCCCCCACACAGCAGGAGGCAGGGGTTAGAAGCTCAGCCTCAGAATAAGACAACAGCTTTTCTAACTTTACCTTGAGCAACATCCTCCACTCTGAGCCTCAGTTGCTTCTAGAAACTAGGGGAAGGATCAACCTATCTCACAGGGTTCTAGTAAGAATATCACACAGATCATGGATACTTCAAGTTTACTGCACATACATTCACCTAATGCTCCAGTTTTGGTGACAACTCAGAAGCAAAAAGCTCATGGGAATGAAATTTCAGGACTTTCTACTTTTAAAATCATTTAAAAGTAATGTAAAAGAAACCTCTTGAGAAATTTCTGCCTAATCTTTCTTCCTAGGTCCACTTCCCTCCTCTTCCTCGCCTCCTGCAGGAGCCTGTCCCCTTGCTCTCAGGGAGAAGGATTCTGTCAGGGTTGGCTGCGGCAGCAGGAGGCTGTGAGCTGGAACCCCTCAGCTGTGAAGACCCCCGAGTAGTTTCATGGTCTAGCCATGGAAATAAGAAATAGGAAAAGAATGTTCAGGAAGAAAATGTGAGTGTGGCGTTGTCTTACCGGCAGTAACTGGTAACGTTGAGAAAACCCAGTTTGCTCTTCTGTAGCAAGGAAGAGGCATTAAATCCCATCCTGGCTATTTTCTAAATTGAGATAGAAAGAAAAGACTCAGTGAGGTTTTTATGTATGAGATAATGGAGAATGTTCTTAGTTTCCCAGGATGCAATGAAGAAACATGTACTAAGCTGGCACAAAGTATATGCATAAAAATGTGATGGTTTCCTTTGCTAAGTCTTCTTTCCTGGGCAAGAGGAAAAGTTCACCACAGAAGGTACGAGTACTGGAAAGCTGGTCAACCCCTCCCTACAAGTGCCCCATTAGCTTCTACCCTGGGGAGATAACCACCCCCAGGCTAGTGAGCACAGGACACTCAGGTCTGCATCTGCTGTCCACTTGGCCTAAGGAGATGCTGGGCCAGGATTTTCCATTCTGTTGACTTCACAAACCACCGAAATGTCCTGGCAACTAATGCCCAGAAGGGATACGAGAAAGCCTCACAGCCAAACCACACCTGGTTTTCTATTTAAAACATACAGTTACTGAAATTGTGTCATGCTGTTTCCCAAGAGCCCCCTGGGACAGGACAAAATGTTAAAATTACTGATGAAACTTAGTAAACAAGAGGGAGGACGTCATTTCTTATCTGTTCTTCTCTTCTGTGAGAGTACACTATGTTGAGGGTTACGGGTGTCTAGCGGGGGGTATGGGCAGGGGTGTAGCAGGCAGGGTGGAGTGGAGCCCACCTTTCTCTGCCTCTCCTCTTCCTCTAGCAGCTGCAGCCTTTTGCTCTCCATTTCTTTGTGCCGGATGCTCTCCCTCGTCAGGGGATTACAGTTGTTATGTCCAGGAAGCAAGCGGAAGTAGCGTTTCTTTTCAGGGTCAAAGTAGTACCCTGGTAGATCTGCAGTCCAAGGAAAGAAAATCCACTTCAGCTCACAACGCTGTGACCTGACCACTAGCAATGGATTCCAGTGGCTGGCCCACCACCCCTCATGCCTCCTGTCTTTTCTGAGGACAGGAGGTGGACTAGCATTGTCAATCACCATCCCGAGTCCAGGGCAGTCCCAGGAGAGCTGCTGGCCTCAGGATCAGTTCCTGACACACCCAACTCCTCCTTTTAGTTTCAGATTGCTACTAGAATATCCTTCAAGGCAGGAATGGGCTAGTGACACATATAGTTACCCGCAAGCAAGTGAAGACACACAGGCTGAGGAAGAAAGGCAGTCAGAACAGACGTAACCAGATGACAAGGCAGGAGGAGGCTCATCTTTCCCCACCCACAGGGCCAGGAATCCTGCGGGCAGGCTGCCTTACCTGGCACAGAGGAACTCCCAGCGGTGCTGGCTGAGGTGGATGGGGCCTCGTCATCGCCAGGGCCAGAGTCCTGGGAGCTGCGCTGTGACTCTGCATCGTGCCTGCCAACACAGTCACGTAAGCTGCAGAGAAGGCCTGAGTCCCACTTACTCTCTGACTTTGGAGTCCTGCAACCTTCTCCCCTGATCCTTCTGATAACTTGGGGGAACTGACCTCTCCTTTTCTTTTTTAAACCTTATTTATTTATTTTTAAATATTTATTTATTTATGCATCCAAGAGCTGGGTAAAGGCCAGAGTTGCAGGAGGTGAGAGGGGTCACCAGAGACAGAGTGGGGAGCAGAACAGGCATATCAACTGAAATACACTGCTGAGGGGAGCAGGGGATGAGGCATAAGAAGTCAGCTGCATCATGTGGGTTCCCTCCCTGGCTGGGGATCAAACTCGCGCTGCTGCTTCACAGTGTGGTGCTCAACCCACTGCGCCACCAGGGAGGCCCTCACCTTTTCTTTGAAAGCAGTTTATCTGTTGCAAGTACACTAAAAGTAGGACAAGGTTGTGGTGACTGTCTCTTTTGTAAAGAAAATGCATGTCAGTAATTTCCTTTTCTTACCTCCTCACTTGAACATTTTGGAATTTTACAATGAAAAGGAAAATAGAAATCTTTGCCAATAAGAATTTTACCAGCTGGGCCTGTCAACGCCACAGCGGGTATAAGGCCAGGTGACTTTCATTCCTTATCGGATTCGACTATACAAAGAGTTTAAATTTACATGGCTGCCCAACCTTACTGAAAAACTAGAGTTTGGGGTACAGATGTGATTTGCTCAGTAACACTGGGATACAGCCATGCTTTAGATACTTGATTTGCAAAGCCATAAGCGGCTTTTGTGGCAGTTACAGACTGAAGGATATAATGATAAAGTACACAACTTAACTGTAGAATTCTGATCAAATTCTCCAACCCCTCCTACCAAAAAGAATTCACATTGTAGAAATAGGTTGAAGGAATGACAGAACTTCGCTTTCATCTATAAATACAAACTATGCATGGTTTCAGAGAAAAATGTTTGTTCTCCCATTTAATGGCCTAGAGCTTTCCGAGGCAGCTCATCTGTGATCAGCAGCAGGAGGAGGATAACGTGTCATGACAAATGTCTACGCTCGAGTCCAAGAGCTGTTGCTCCAGTCTTTCCACAGAGCCTAGACGGTGGCTGACCAGCATGTTTCCATGCGGAGGCTGACTCTCCTCTTGCACAGGTCACATTTGCTACATGTTGTGCTCTTGTGGGAAGGCCTCGGGTGCAGGTGGGTCTCCTTAAAAAACAGACAAACCTTGGACACTGTCCTGACCTTTCTACAATATGAAGCAAGCTGGGGACTTTGGCTTAGATGACTAGATTTTCTTCTGTACCTAATGAGGACTACAGCAGTTCATTAGGGGCTTTACATACGCTATCATGAACCTCACCAGAGACTCAGTTTTGTTTTGTACAAAAAGAAACTCAGAGAGATTAAGGGACTTGCCCAATTTCACAAGGAAAAGCAGAGCACTGAGCCCAGCATTTCCTAATTCCAAAGCTCTCATCTTTCCACGTTTTGATGCATTTTGTTATTACTGGGTTAGTGTGTTCTAGAGTAGCATCTTAGTAGCTGTGATCTGTCTCCTGATCATGTATCTAGAAACTTGCCCATTTTAAAAGGAGGCCTGATAGGAGGAGTTTGAATTGGCATGAGGGTCTTCCCTTTGGTGAAGGGGGAGCTGCTGATGTCATTGAGAACTGTAATGAACTGTGAAGGGGTGTCCTTTCCTGGTGTGGGTGGGGTGTATCTTGTTCTGAGTTGAGGTTGCATTGTCGTCACACAGAAAAATAAGTAGAGGGTGGAAAATGGTTACATTAGGACTTCAACTAAGAATAGACTTTGTGGTGGGTACATGGTATTCATTGCTTTAGTCTTTGTTTTTTATGTTTATTAAAGGCTATAAAATATATACCCTTTCTAAGAACTTAGGCTGAATTAATGAAATTAAGTTTCTAGAAAGCAATTTTCACTGGAAAAAAGAAAGAAAACACCTACAAATGAAGTAACAGCTCTCAACAATGTCAGATAATGTCTACTTCTAAGTCTATGGCCAATGTTCTCGCCAGAAGGCACAGTCACTCCAAAAAGAAAGAAGAATGGCTGTATACCCTCACTGCTCGAAGTGTGGCGGGCAGGCAGGTCAGCCTACAGCAGCAATGTCCCTGGGGGCTTAGGAGTCCCAGGGGTTCATGGGAGGCTTGAGTGGCACTGGGCAGAGATAGCACTTGCCTCTCATTAGAACTCTGTTGTCTGAACCAAGAGTTCTGCGGGTGGCTCCTTCTCCCACGTCTCTTACTCTGCCAGTTGCTTTTACGCATTTCTACTCCTAAAAAAGGAAAAAAGAAAATCACATACAAAGATAGCTGTGCTTGCTTATGTTTGCTTCTTGATAGTTTCTTCATAGTCAGAGGACGGTCCAAACTGCGTTATCATCAAAGCTGCTCACCAAGTTCACCTGTGAAAGGCTGACTCCAGGTAAAATCCAGCACACCTGTAGCCTCCTCCTGGCCTCCAACCTCCACTGACTGGGCCTCTGTAGGATGCACTGGACTCACAGTTACCTTAAGATGACAGTGTGAGCCTGGCTGCAAAAGTTATTCTTCTTTCTTTTCCCATTCTATAACACCAGAACATATACTAATTTTCCCTTCAGTTCACACAAGGTCTTTATTCATAGAGAATAGCTGACACTGAACATTTTCTCCTATACAATTTCAGTATTGAACAGGAAAAACCGTGAACAAAATTTAACAGTGCCTGTGTGTATGACTTCTCAATGTGCTTTATAAAGAATGTTTTAGCTTGCTGAATACACTAATTGTTAAAGGGACGGACATGTGCATGGGAAATACAGAATGAGATAAACACATTTAACGACACGGATACTGCCATAACAATTTTAAGTGGCCTTTTCCAAAGTCTTATCTTGTATAGCCTAAATTTATCAGTAGACCATAAAAACATGGCTAGTTTTAAAGATGGGAATCACATTAGTTCTTGTAAAGACTGAAGCACGCCACGTGGGCCAGCTGCTGCAAGTTGCACCTGCAGACTTTCTCCCCAGTCACTGGACACACTGATGACATCTCCATGAATGTATTTTAAACCTCATTCAAAAATCACAAAATTAGGAAAAAAAAATTGTAGAGCAGAATGCAACCAAAGAATAGATTAGCAATAGACTAGAATAGATTATCAGTTTGCCTTTATTTCCTAATTTTACCAGCAAGGAATGCCTGTGAAGACCAAAGAGAGCACTAGAAGTCTGGGCCTACATTCCACAATCCAGCATTTGTACGACTTCTGTGTCAACCTATGACTGTGATTAGGAGCTTAAGCAATATAAAGGAAAGGAATTTGGTGAGTTCAGTACTAAGCCAAGCATTTCCCGAACTGTGTAATGAAAGTGCTTGCTCCAACAAGGGACCACAGTGATGGGACACGGGTGAACTGGTGATGGGAATTTCATGGGACGAGAAATACACACTGTACAAAAGTGAAAAATAATGTGTAAAAAAGTCCTCACTCCAGAATCAATCTACTTCCCCCACTGAGCCATTCTACATTCCACAAGCAGGTTTACTTCAACCAGACATTCTAGTTCTGTGACAGAATGAATAAGCGCTACTGAACCAAGCAAGTTCTATAGCTGACTCAGAGCCATCAAAACGCCTCACTTTCATCCTCTTCTGGGACATTATAAATTGACCTTATTTATTCTTTGATTCATCCTCAACAACCCAGGTTATCATGCTACTATTCCTTTTCACTTCTTCCAGTCACTTAGCAGATAGCATAGCTTCCTACCTCAAGAGGTTATCAGACACAAATATCCTAACTTCCATCCTATCCACTTCACAAAATGTCTACCTTTACCATTTCTTACTGTCTTCTCCCATGTCTTGGAGAAGCAGGTGTTCCTGCATCTTTTCAGGCAAACCCCTCAGCTGGCAATGGGTCTCATCCCTTCTCAGATTCTGTAATATCTGTACCCCTATCAGTTTAATCAACTTCCCCTCTTTCCCGTCTCAGCTTATAAACATGCTTTTCATTTGTATGTGCTCCATCTCTAGTAGAAATATGCCAAGAGCACAGGCTATATTGCATCCATCCCACTTGTTTCCCCATCATCCCTCAATCACTGCAGTGGGCCTCCTCTCTCTGCACATTTCTGCTAAAATGTCTTGCTGTGATATTAACCAATGATCACCCACATGCCATAGTGTTCACTTTTTAGCCCTTATTCCTGCAACATGGGACACCATGAAACTTCACTCTTCCTTTGGACCATCTTTCTCTTGGTTCTCTTACTTGTCAAATTCTAGTTTCTAGTTTCTGCTGGGTCATCCACTGTGTGTTTTCTATTATGCTGTCCTAGGTCCTCTGTTTCATACTCAATGCCATTTCACCTACAACACAGGTTCAAGGCCAAGCCTAGAAGTCCTCCTAAGTATACTGCTGCCTTATGTCTATTTCCACAGGTCCAGCCAACTCAAGAGGTTTGAAAGTACATTCATGATCAGAGGGGCACAGCAGATGATGGAACAACGGGTATGTGCTGATTTTGGTCAGGGGGACTATTTCTAAACTACACCTCACAAAGCACAGGTTCAGGCACTGCAGTGGAATTCGGGAGACTAACAGTAACTGGAATTAAAGAGCAAGGTCTGTCAGTCCTTTAAAAGTCACATGAAACCTAGACAGATTAGGAGGATGAAAATGGCAGCTTTTCATCCTGTCAATAAGCCCATTCCAGTGATGGGTATGGCATGTATCGTCCCCTCAAATGCAAACATCTTCATGCACTATCCGCATATGGATTATACTTATATCTGTCACTCTATCAAGTGGTGTTTGTTTGTACTTGATCATCTTGTACCACACATGATGTGAATTCTTTTTTTTTTTTTTAAAGATTTATTTATGCATACAAGCACTGGGGTACAGGCCAGAGGTGTGGGGGGTGGTGAGAGGATTCACCACAGAGAGCAGGGAG
>JAGFMF010012094.1:1775800-1797885 GCA_019455555.1 Galemys pyrenaicus | reverse complement strand
TCCCCGGCCGGCAGCAGGGATCGAACTCATGCTGCAGTGGCTGCGTTTTGCTTCATAGTGCGTTGCTTAACCCACTGCGCCACCAGGGAGGCCCCATGATTTGAATTCTTAAAGGTAAAGATTTTGCCTTATTCTTTATCCTATTCCTAGCACTCATAGTCTAGCTCGCTCACTAGACATGTTTGGCTGAGTGGAAGAAAACAAACAAAAGAAAATAAAAATTCACAACTATTTCAAATCTCAGGTAGCTTCCTTCTGCTCTGGATATTTTCATTTGATATTCAACACACATTTAGGGTGCCCGCTCCTGTCAGTTCCTTCAGAGCAGTCAGAGATGAGTAAGCTTTGTTCCCTGTTCTCAAGGCACTTGCTATATAGTAAGGGAGACAGATGCATGAATCAATTCCAGCAGAGCATCATGGAGTTGAAGATTCAGGTGCAGCGGGAGAAATGGTAACCATCACTGTGCATAGAAGTTCTGGAGGGTAAAGAGTATGAACTCCAGACTGAAAAATGAGTGTGCCAGGTGAGGTGAGAGGGTGAGGGACTTGCAAGCTGTTTGCTATGGCCAAATCTTGAAGTACAAGGGACTGGGAAAAGGGCTAGATCATGAGAGCTCTGGGTGCTTGGGTGACATGCTTAGTTAGACCTGCATTTTAGAAAGAGCACTTAAAGGGTGGCCAAGGAGGGAATAAGCTGGAAGTTAAGGACTATTGTAGCAACCCACGTGAGATGAACCCGCCAACTATAGAAGTAGACACTTGGGGTAGAGGAATCTAAGAAAGATTAAGGAGGTGAAAATTTCATGGGAGAGGTGGTAAAAGAGGAGCTGAAACGTGATAAGTGAATAACTGGTAACCCCATGAGCTGGGTGACCAAGAATAAAAGAGTAAGAGAAAACCAAACATATAGTGAGGATTCAAATGTAAAATCAGAGGCAATTTTATCTGACACTAATGTGAAACCCAATGCAGATCAGTTAGATCAGTGACTGAGGACAATTTTACCCAATGGGACATTTGACAATGTCTGGAGACATTTTTGTGTGTCAGAACTAGGACATGGAGGATAGGAGGCTGCTACTGGCATCCAGTGGGAGAAGCCAAGGATGCTGCTAAGTCGCCCACAATGCACAGGGCAGCCCCTCCACCAAGCTACTGGCCCCAAATAGTGCTGAGATTGAGATACCCTAGTGTACACAGAAGTTCTCAGTAACAACTGCTGGGTGAAATGCTAAATCCCAGCTCCTCTGGAACTCCTCTGTATAGCACACACATGAAATACAAAGTTGTGGAGAATAAGCTGAACTTTACTTTCAGAAACTCTTTTTAAGTACCTGAAAGACTAATAGAGAAAAATTTCTAAAAGACCTTTATTCCGGAAAGCCTCAATATTAATCTCTAACTACAAAAGACCCCCATGATTTATGGGTAATAGTTTTCAAATAACTTACAAATGTATATGCCTTCTTCTGGGAATTGATCCTAAGAAAATAGCCTAAAGATTATAAAAAACTATATACAAGATATTTACTATAACTTTCCAACTCACTATATGAAGCAAGTTTTCCCTGTTACCAAAACAAGGCAGATGTCACAAGAAAATTATAGCTTAAAATACTGTATGAACACAGACAAAACTCTTCAACAAAATGTTAGCAAACCAAATCCAGAAACATATAAAAAGGATTATATACTATGAGTAAGTAGAATTCATCCCTGGAATATAAGGCTGTTTCAACATACTAAAACCAATCAACATAATACACCATATTATTAGAATGGGAAAAAACTAAGCCAACTAAACTAAAAATAATTCCATCATTGTCTCAACAGATGTCTCAACAGAAAAAACACTTAACAAAATCCAATATCCTGTCATGCCAAAAAAAACAAAACAAAACAAAAAAACCCCCACAAAACAAAAAACAACAACTGGGGGGAGGGGGGAAGGAATGGCTGGTAACTTCATTACCTTGATATAGGTCATCTACATAAACCCCAGAGCTAACATCATATAAATGATGCCCCCAAGATCAAGAACATGAAAAGAATGTATGTTCTCACCACTTCTAGTCAACACTGTATTGAAAGTTCTAGCCAGGAGCAATTGGACAAGAAAAATAAAAGGCATCCAAACAGAAAAGGAAAACTGTTTCTATTTTCAAATTGATGTGATCTTATATATAAAAAAAATCCCAATGAGTCCACAAAAAAGCTATTAGAGCTAATAAATGAGTTCAGTCTGGTTGCAGGATAGAAGCTCAACATACAAAAAATAAGCTGTAAACCAATATATGTCAACACTGGCAATGAGCAATCTGAAAGTTAAACAAGTAGCATCAAAAAGAATCAAATACTAGGACTAAATTTAACAAAATAATAATGTGTACACTGAAACTATAAAACAGTATTGAAATAAGTTAAAGAGGGCCTAAATAAATGGAGATCCATCTATGATATGAAACAGGAGACTCAAGATGGCCTCCACACTGATCTACATATCTGATACAATGCCTACCAACATTTCAAAGGCCTCCCCACTACCACCCAGAAAGAGGACAAAGCAGATCCTGAAATTCACATGAAAATACAAGGACCCAAAACAGTAAAAATATTCTTGAAAAAGAAAAAGTTGGAGGACTCACACTTCTCACATTCAAAACTTACCACAAAGCTACAGTAATTAAGACACTGTAGTACTGGCACAAGGACAGAATGTAGAACAGTTGAAAATAATCAAGAAGCTAGAAATAAACCATTGTGGGTATAACACAGGGGAAGATAACTTGATTGCATATATCTATAGCCAACTGACTTTTGACAATAATTTCCAAGACAAATAAGTGGGGTAAAAATAGTCTTTTCAACTGTGAGAGAATTGCATATTTACCTGTACAGTAATCAATTTGGATCCCTATTTTATGTACAAAAATTAACACAAGTGGATCCAAGATCTAGAATTGCTAATTCTTAAAAGAAAACAAAGATGTAAATCACCATGATACTGGCTTTTTAGATATGATCTGAAACAACAAGAAAAAACAGATAAATTGGACTTGATCAAAATTAAAAGTTTTTGTGCATCACCCACTGTCTCCACTGCTGTTCAATATAGTACTGGAAGTCTTAGCCAGAGCAGTAAGACAGGAAAAGGACATACAAGGAATCCAAATAGGGAAAGAAGAAGTAAACTATCATTGTTAGCAAATGATATGATAACATACTTGGAAAACCCTAAAAGCTCTACAGAAAATCTAATTTAAACAATCAACCAGTTTAGTAAAGTAGCAGGATACAAAATAAATGAACAAAAGTCAGTAGCCTTCCTATACACAAACCACCAATCTGAAGAAGAAGAAATCAAGAAAAATATACCCTTTACAACTGAAACCAATAAAATAAAATACTTGGGAATCAACCTAACAAAAGAAACAAAAGACATATATAGAGAAAATCATAAAACACTATTGAAAGGACACAAAAACACTGATCCAAAAGAGCACCTGTACCCCTATGTTTATTGCAGCACTATTTATAATTGGTATGACCTGGAAACAACTCAAATGCCCAAAAGTAGATGACTGGATCAAGAAGATGTGGTACATATACACAACGGAATATTATTTAGCAATCAAAAATTATAAACTAGGGCCTCCCTGATGGCGCAGTGGGTTAAACAACGCACTGTGGGGCAGACCGCAGCCACTGCAGCACAAGTTCGATCCCTGCTGCCGGCCAGGGAGGGGACCCACATGGTGTGGCAGACCTCTCCTGCCTCGCCTGCTGCTCCCCTCAGCAGTGTGTTTCTGTCAGTCTGCTCCCCGCTCTCTGTGGTGAATCCTCTCACCTCCCCACACCTCTGGCCTGTACCCCAGTGCTTGTATGCATAAATAAATAAATCTTTAAAAAATTATAAACTAGGACCATTTATAGAAACATGGATGGAGTTAGAAGGAATTATACTCAGTGAAACAAGTCCGAAGGCAAGAAAAAATATCGTATGGCTTCACTTTTGGGAGGAATGTGAAAGAGCAACAACTACAACAACAATAAAAAAAATAAGAGTAAGCTCAAGGAAATGGGCAACTACAACCAAAAACAAACAAACAAACAACTCAACAAGACCACAAGGTCAAAGATAAACCAAAGGGACTATGGGGAAGAGGTAAGGGAGGGGAAGGCAAAGATGGAGGTGAGGGCAGAAGGAGCACAAGGGACTGAGGTGATGGTGCACGGCTGAAATGGTGGTGGGAACTCTCTGGGGAATACAAATGATGTCAAATACAATTAAATAAAAAAAAAAGAACTGAAAAAAAAATTTTGTGCATCAAAGGACACTATTAAGAAAGTGAAAAGATAACCCACAGTATAGCAGGAAATATTTTCAAATCATATATCTGATAAGCATGTAGTATCTAGATTATACAAATAATTAAATAAGAACCCAATTTAAAACTAAGCCAAAAATCAGACATTCCTTCAAAAAGACATACAAATGGCCACTTAGAACTTGAAAAGATGCTCAACATCATATATCATTAGGTACAAGTAAATCAAAACCACAAACAGATACTACTGTACACCTATCAGCATGGTGATACAAAAAAGACAGATAATAACAACTACTGGTGAGACTGTGGAGAAATTGGAAGTCATACTTTGCTGGTGGGAATGAAAATGCTGCAGCCAATTAGGAAAACAGTTTGGCAGTTTCTCAAAAGGCTCAACTGGAGTTATCATATAACCTAGCAATTCCACTCTGAGGTATAAACCCAGCAGAAACAAAAACATATGGAAATTAGACAGTAAGTTCTTGACAGAACTTATATTATTCATAATTGCCCCAAAATTTTAATAGCCCAAATTTACTTCAACTAATGAATGGATAAACATAATGTGACTCATTCACACAACAGTGTTATTTGGTATTGATGCATGCTACAAAATGGATGAACCTTGAAAACACTGTACTAAGACAAGAATGACAAACATAAAAGGTCCTATCCTATATTCTATGGCTCAATGTACATGACACTTCCAGAAGGGACAAACCAATAAAGGTGGGAGAGGGAGTGGGTCATAGGGATTGGGAGAAGTAGAGGTAGAAAATGGGGAGTAACTATTGCTGCAAAGATTCTTTCCTTTTTTTTAGGCTTCTTGAAAGCCAATTTTCCTGTTATAAGTAACAGCTTTTTCCAGTTATCCCAAATAATTTGTTAAAGGCTCTGATTAAACTATTCTATATTTTTAGGGATGAAAGTGACTGTTATTTCCTTTTATTAGGTAGGTGGTAGTTTGGCAAAATTTTTGTAGGAATTTAAATGATTTATGACCTTCCATGTAATTATGTTTTCTTAGGCAGCATTCCACCAAATTATTATCTTTCTAATAACTGTAGTACCATGTAAAATACTTTAGAGTTTTATTTGTTTTAAAACCAGAGTCAGATTGAAAGTCACTTATTTAAATTTATGCTTTTTGCATTTGTAAAATACTAATATAATGGTATCAAATTTCCTTACTTGTTGAAAGGTAAATTTACAAATGAAATGATGAAACAATGTTTCAGCTAATTAAAAAAAAATGTCTTTTTACTTAAAGTTTCATTGAATAATAGAATTTGTATTTAATCAGAATTATTTGTAAGTTCCTTTCTTGGAGCCAAGCTAAAAAAAAGCCAAGTGGAATTGATTTTTGGCTTTAGTTTTCTAATATGTACTCCCAACCTAGGTGCAACACATTCATATGTAAGTTTTTGAAATCCATCTCTTAAAAAAAGGGGGGGAGGAGGGAGGAATCTTTTCATTGTTTAACATAGCAAGCCAAAAAAAAGTTTTACAATTTAGTCATTCTGGATTTTGAGTCATTTTAAGATGAAAATGGAAAAGAGAAATGTATTCAGGAAAACCAGTTTTGTAACCTCTAACTCGTCATCTACTACTTGTTCATCCTTTAAAAAAAAAAAAAAAGATTTATTTATGCATATAAGAACTGGGGTACAGGCCAGAAGTATGGGGGTGAGAGGATCTACCAGAGACAGAGCGGGAAGCAGAACAGGCAGAGCTACTGAAATACACAGCTGAGGGGAGCAGCTGTGAGACAGGAGAGGTCTGCTGCGCCATGTGGGTCCCCTCCCTGGCCAGGGATGGTACTCAGCTGCAGTGGCTGTGGATAGCTTCATAGTGCTGCCTTAACCTCTTGTACCACCAGGGAGGCCCCAGTTCATCCTTTCTTATTCCACTTTCTTACCCCACAGGTGGCCAATGTTCTAGTTCCGGATACACACTGAGCCAACAGTGATCTCAGAGAAGGCAACTTGGAATTTGCTCTTAAATTATCTAATGCCAAGAACTTATGAAAATTTCCAAATTTTATTCGTATTAATCTTTTTTTTTAACCTATTTTCAAAACCTATGAAAATAGGTTTTGCATACTGCTAAAGCTTTGCTGTGAAAAGGCATTTCATTAGTGACAAATTCTGAACATACAGTCTTGATAAGACTTTTTTCTGTTTTCTAAAACTGCTACTATTTCCTCTAGATGAGAGCAGGGTGGGTAGACCCTGTGAAGTTCGATCAGCTAGAGGGGTTTGCTGACTTGTCCTTAGCTTCTCTAGTTCTTGCTGTTAGTATTGCTTTGAGGTGACTCCATTTCATGTTTACAATGGTTCCTTGAGCTTTTAAAGGTTCAACTCTGTTGGCTGTAATCTCAGCTTGTCAATAACCCTGAAATCTGGCAACTTCCTGAGCAATTTTTCAGGCACTGTTTTAAATCTGGGATGCTGTAGCAGTCCACCCATTTTTGGATCTCATTCATCCGGAATTGGCTTTGTCTCATAGTTGGGCAAATTTCTGCATAGGAATGGGGCCCTTCCCTTCCCCCAAGATACCATTCATTGTTGGGGATGGGGGGGTGGACTAGGCTGAAAAATCCCTCCTCTTCCCTATAGAGGACCCGGAGGCTGTGGGTGGAATTGGGGCTCAATAGACCATGCAGGGATGCCGGCAACCTCCCCTCCTGGCTTCTGCATGCTGGCAAAAGGAGGGCAGCGGTAGCTTGCACTCTATGGGCCCTGGAGCTGGGGGTGGGGGGAGGGGGGACAGGTCCTCCTTCTGTCAGCGCTGTAATTCTGGCTAGGGAAGAAGTCCTCTTACTCTACTAAAACACTCAGATTGGGCAGCCTAGCCACTGGGTCACAATAGCCTCTCCTGCATGTGGCTGTATTACAGGGCAACCTCAATTGGAAATGGGTTGGCCTGACTGTGGGTCCTCACCAGCATGCTTAAAAGGGACTTGTTATACAAGACTCAATTGCAGGTACACACAAAAAGGGAAAAAAGGGTTTATTTACAAAAGGGGAAATGAAGAAATGGGTAACTCAGGGAGAAAGAGAGAGAGAAACTGGTGAATGCGTCCTACCGGTTCTGCTGATCTGGAACCTCAAGAGCACACTGAAAGCCAGCGAAAAACCAAGGACCCCCCCAGGCCCACATGTCTGGCTATATACTAAACCTGGCTGCTTAACTCCACCCTCAGTTCCCAGCAATCCTCCCTTTAGTGGTGATGACATTATGGGATTTGTAGTCCTGGGTGTCTTGGCTCTTTTTGATGTGCAGTGGTGGTGAGGTCCATAAAACCTATTTGTGGAGTTCGTACAAGACATCCTTTCCCCCCAGCAACTGGAGGCCAACAATGATTCTGGGCAGCACTGGGGCTGCAGGGTTTCTTTCCAGATTGATGAAAATATTGAGGAATTATAGTAATGGGCATATAATCTGGTGATTACACTAAAAAGCTCACTGAGTCACATAAAAGTTTTGAGTATATGAATTATAATTTCAAAACCAAAAATTTACTATAGTAATACTATAATATTTAAAGTGTGAAACATACAAAATATTCAACAACAGGGAATTAAGATTATAGACACCTGTCCTGTAAAGTGGAAAATGCTATCGTCGTTTGTAAAGTAGAACACAAACGGGCTTGCCATACCCACCCGAGTTGGTATTTTTAATTCTATTTTACAAATAAGGAAACGGAAGCTAAGAGGCCTAAATATTTTATCTAGAAAGACAGCGTGGTGGAAAAGGGATTCCACCCTGTGGGTTTGAGTGACCTACAGGACGGCCACCTCAACTACAACTTCCATTGTTATTTAATATTAGAGTTGGGTTAGGGTGGGTGGCTTTGGAATTTTGTTTCCTCCAGGAAGTTGCTGCCTCAATTTTCTTCTTGCCTCTTGAGTCACAGGACAAGGTCTGTAGACCACTCCACTCCCATCAAGGAGAAGAAGGATATCATGGTTTCTGAGGTCAACTGGGGAGGCAACTGAGGCTTCGCTGGAGTACCAGAGATAGCTTTTCCTAGCACACGACTTAGGTGTAGAGGTTTCCGAGGAAAGCTTGGGCTCAAACCCGGGCTCACCACTTAAAACTTGTGCACGGGACAACCTGAGGCCTTCTTGTGCGTCTAAATGGTACTACTACCTCACCCGCTCCGTGTACGGAAAACTTAGCTACCGCTTGCAAAGCTGTTCGCACAGTGCATGACAGTTCGCAAGTGTTTAGTGCGCGCCGGCTGTCATGCTAACCTGTCTGGAAAAATCTACCACAACCTCCACTTTCGGGGAAACCGCCGCCGCAGTCCACTGGCAAGTGTGACACCTTCAGCATAGGGTTTAGAAAAACACTGCTTCGGGTGAGACACTGAGCGGCGAGACTCGGGGATCGCCATCTCCACGTTTACTCCCGCAGCTCCAACTTCCACAAGTGAAGCCCGGCTCCACGCTCCCACTAATCCTGCACACCCGGGGCTCGCCTGCGCCGGCCGCCGCCCGGATCCCCACCCGCCTGGGTCAGGTCAGCGTTCCACGTGCTCAGCTCCTCCCCGCCCCTTTCTCGGGCCTTTCCCCCACGCCCCTATTCCGCCGCAAGCTCTTTGGAGCGGGAGCAGCAGCAATCCCACGACTGAAGCCAAAGGGCACTCCGGCCTGCACACACTTACCAGGCTAGAGGGTCCCTCCCGTTTCCCCCTCCGGCCGGGATTGGCAGGAGTAGGGGCGTAACGCGGAAGGACCCGGAAAGACCAAGGTGTAGCGTGAGCCAGTTAGTTGCGTCTGTTCTGTGTTGTCGCAGCGGATAGGGCAACAGCGTCCACCTCTTCCTTTTCATTGGACGTGGCTTCTAACTACCTACGCCATAGGGTGGCTCTTACCAGGAGGGAGGGGATTAGGAGTTCAGCCCCGCCCAGTCCTGGAGGGACGGTCTCGTGGCCGCTGGCGTGTCAGGACCAGCGCGCTGGGGGGCGGGGCCGGCGCGCTGAGGGCGGGGCCGAACGGGCTGGGGGCGGGGCCGGCGCCTGCTCTCAGGCTCCCGGAACACTGTGGCTGTTTCCTCGCTAGGTACCCCGCTCCAGAACCAGTTACCTCGTTGTCTGCAGAGGCTTAATCCAGCCCGGGTTAGTCCTCTTCCCGCCCCGGATACTATCTTCAAAACTGAGATTTAGGAAGGAGGGAAGATTGTGTTGTGGGGAGGGCAAAGGAGGGTCTGAGATGAGGGAGAGGAAAAAACATGTGGCTAACAGGTGGTGGCGTCTTCGGTGGTGACCTCAGGTAGCTGAGACTGCCAACCTGGGTTTGCTTGGCTCGTAGGTGCAGAGGGGCGGGTCATGTACTGGGACCAGGAGGACTTGGCTAAGTCTGCTTCTTTTCCTTTTTGGTGTATGACCGAACTAAGGCAAGTCTCGTTTGATTTTTTTTCTTCTGTTGAAACAAGTTGATGTAACGTTCTATCTCTCCAGAGCAACCAACATTTCCAGAATGTTTTCTGTGTGCTGTACCTGTTCCAGGTATCAACTGGTAGCTACCAGTTCTTCAAAAAGCAAAATGGAAGCCAGTGTGGGCCATTAGACAGAAGGAGGCAGTTTTGTGAGGAGAGTTGGGTTGGGATGAATGAGCCTTGGTTATTGCTAATGGCAGGCCCTGTTAGCTTAGGCCCCTGTGAGTGGCCGGGTGCGTATAAAATGGGTTGTAGGGTAATCAGTGGTACTTGTGTGTTAAAGCATTTCTTTTTTTTTTTTTTTCTTTTTAAAGATTTATTTATTTATGCATACAAGCACTGGGGTACAGGCCAGAGGTGTGGGGGTGCGGTGAGAGGATTCACCACAGACAGAGCAGGGAGCAGAACAGGCAGATCAATGGAAGTACACTGCTAAGGGTAGCAGCGGGCATGGCAGGAGAGGTCTGCTGTGCCACGTGGGTCCCCTCCCTGGCCGGCAGCAGGGATCGAACTTGTGCTTCAATGGCTGCGGTTTGCTTCATAGTGCGTTGCTTAACCCACTACGCCACCAGGGAGGCCCCGTGTTAAAGCATTTCAATCAGTACTAAAGAGGGTGGAATTTTGGCTCTTCAGTGTACAAACAAGCGCGTGATGTGGTATTGGGAAGAGGTGGTGATGGGTATGAGAGACCTTAGAGAGGTCAGAATAAAAGATAGCTTCGTGAAGCTTGAGGGGCCTGGAAGAGAGGGCAGAGCCTCTAAGTTCAACAGCCTGACTGGAAACCTGTTCAGGCTGCCTGGGAGAGGAATCTTAGAAGCCAACTGGTAACGTAGCTCAAATGTCAGGTAAAGAAGCAGGCGAAGGTACTGAGAGTTTGAGAGTTGGAGTGACTGGGCTAGAGCCTCACTGTGGAGCAGTCACCTGGGCAAGCACTGCAGAGGTGGGCGAAGAGGAAAGATCAGGGGCAGAGTGTCCAGTCAGGGGCAGAGTGGCAGGAGCTTGTTGCAGCAATAAGCTCCTGTGAAAGGTAGTCAGGGCTGAACCAGAAATGGTGGCAGCTGAGATGGAAGCAGGGCAAGGTGGGAGACACATTTCAGAAGAGGGAGACTATGCAGGAATTGATGAACTTTGGGAGGAGTCTGATGGGTTCTAAACCAAAGAGCTGGGGTCACTGGAGGAAATCAGGAGGAGTTGGCTTGGGGCTTGCTGAGTGAAGGAATGGCAACTAGCCAGCCCAAGGGCTTTATTGACTATCCACCCCAGGAACTAATGTAGGGTAGGCACCAGATATGCCTTGGGGACCTGCAGCTGACAAATGGAGAAGAAAGATTAAACAATCTTTGCAAAGCAACACACTAAAGAAGGTTGGCCTGGGGTAATCACTTGGCATCTCTGAACCGTTTCTTCAAAGGTAAAATGAGACTAGTGATAAGATGATTGTGAGGAGTAAACACACTTTAGAGCACTCTGCTTCTTGGTCTGCAACTCTCTTTATGAGAGCTTGGCTTTATTTTGAGCTTGGCTTGATAGCTAGATGGTGCATAGTACTATCAAAAGTAAAAATTATTTATTTAGTCATTTCATTTCCAGAATTGAAGTCACAGCAAATAAGTTTTTCTTTAAAATGGCATCCAAAATGAATCAACATTAGACTACATTTTAAAAACTCAACAATTTTATTGACCTTGTTAGTGCTTCATATTTTCTAAACCTGATCTAAATATTCTTTTAATTACAATTACTCTTGTGTGGTAATTACTGTTAACACCACCACTTTATGGATGAACTGGGTCATAGAGAAGTTAAGTAACTTGCTCAAGGTTACATAGATGGTGAATGACATAGTCAGGATTTGAACTCAGTTCCAGAGTTTTTCCTCTCAAGCCCAAAACTCATGAAAATTAAAAGACTAATCCAATTTGGTATAAAATATCTGCAACTCATATCACAGAAAAGGTTTTCTAATATATAAAGTACTCCTACAAACAGGGGCCTCCCTGGTGGCACAGTGGGTTAAACAACGCACTATGAAGTAAAACGCAGTCGCTGCAGCATGAGTTCGATCCCTGCCGCCAGAGGGGACCCACATGGTGCAGTAGACCTCTCCTGCCTCGCCTACTGCTCCTGTATTTCAGTTAATCTGCCTGTTATTCTCCCCACTCTGTCTCTGGTGGATCCTCTCACCCCCCACATCTCTGACCTATACCCCAGTTCTTGTATATATAAATAAATAAATCTTTAAAAAAAATAAAGTACTCCTACAAACTCAATAGGAAAATAAGCAGTGGCTATACCAACTATACAGAAACGGAAATAAACATGAAATGATACTTAGCCTTCATTCAATATAAGGAAAATGTAGTTTAAAACTCCTCTAATGTGTTTTCATCACCAGGTTAAAAAAAATTTCAGAAGTTTCAGTGAGGCTTTCATATAATTTCTAAGGGAAATGATACTACGCACTTAAAAAAAGTGACTAGGCTCTTTATATAATGATATAAAATTACTTCCAAGATATATTCTTGCTGAAAAAGGCAGAGTGAAGAAGAGTATGGAAGGTTTATGGAGGGTGAAAAATATGTGTATGTCTATCTCCCTGCACTAATACATAGGACACTGATAACATTGGTCACCTCTAGGGAGGTAACATGGATGGTTAGGAGACAGGGATGGGATGGAGTTTTTTTTTTACCATATACCTCATTGTACCTGTTGAGTTTTGACTATGTGAATATAGTACCTATTAAAATATAAAACTTAAATATTAGTGAAGACAAATCAGCACATCCATAAACATACATTGCTGTACATATATGCAGCAACCAATTACAGACGTTGCCTATTTTAAGAGCTGACTTATAAATACGTCGTAAAGGTGTGAGGCTCCATGTCAAATCTCATCAAAGAGATACTACCTCAAAATATAAATATAAGAGAAATATGATCAAAATCTCTAAAATATTATTCTTAACTAGCATTCTGGCAAAATTAACAGTAATACCTGTTTGAGGCAGAAAACTTAGGAAGTTTTAAAAAAGCACAAGTTTAAAAAAAATCCCAATTACCCAAAAATCCCAATTACCCAAAATGTTAATATTTGGTTTATTTCTAAGCATGTTTGTTGTAGTTTTTTATATTTTTCATTAATTCAATCAACAAATATTGATTGAGTGATTGGAGTGTCATGTTTGTTCAAGGTGCTGGGGATGTAGATGTGGTTTTTTTTTAAATAATTCTTTTTGTATCAATCACAAACCAACAGGAAAAAGTCCCAACTATAGTACAGAGGACTTTCATGCTGGAATACTCCTTGTTGATATTTTCTACAAAGAGGGCATTCTTTTACATATCCATAGTATAGTCATCAAAACTGGAAATTAACATGGACATACCACAACCATCTATTTCTTGCCCCCGTTCAAGTTCCACCCATTGCCCCATTAATATTCTTTATGGCAAAAGATTCCAGTTCAGAATTACATATTGTGTTTAATTTTGTCACTTGTTTCTTTCAGTCCTCAAGGTTTAATTTTCATTGGCCCTGTTGAAGATTAATGGCCACTTACTTTCTAAAAGGTCACTCAATTTGGGCCCTCAGTATGGGTGTTTGTTTTCTCATGATTAGATACAGACTGAATCTTTAACAGTAGAATCAGAGAAGTGACATTACCTACTTCTTAGTGGATCCTACCAGATGGCATAGGATTTTGATTTGTCCCACTATGGGTGATGGTAATTTTCACATCTTGTTTAAGGTGAGGTTGACCAAGTTTCTCCCACAGGAAGTTACTCTTTTTATTTAATTTTTTTAAATTTTGAAATAAGTATAGACTCAAAGAAAGTTTCAAAAGTAGTACAAAGAGGTCCCCACACCTTTTACCTACCTTTCTCAGTGGTAACAACTTACATAACCATAGTATGATATAACTCGTTTCCTTGTAATTTGCTTAGTGTTTGTGACTTTGTAAATATCTTATTATTTATCAAATATTCAATTTATTAATTTTTTCACAGACTCATGGTTTCTTATGTTACTCAGTAGGTTAAGTGCATTCTCTCTATTACTTATTTTAACAATCAGGTAGTTCCAGTTTGACTGTCTTCAAACTGAATTCTAGGTCTATTTGACATGTCTGTGTCATTCTTTGATCATTTCCTTCCTTTTTGTCAGAAGACACTCCAGGCTTGAATTTTACCTATCCCTAGAATGAGTTCATCCTGTAAGGAGTCCTAGTCCCATTTATTGGAGATTGACATTTAGAAGCCAAGATCTGAGTGCTAAGTGCACTCATTGCTATTAGGGTGTCTCTATTCTAGGACCGTCAGTGGTTATAGTTGGAAATATACATTTACGTACTCCCATGCACACACCATACACACACACACAAATAATATGCATGTCTACAACTATTTTAAGGTGGTACATGTCTATCTATCTATTTTTCATCATCTATCTCTCTACCTATTTCTATCTATATCTATCCATCCATCTACCCACCCACCAACACCTCTGGTTCCAATTCATCACCACAGGTTACATTCCAATTTTCTTCCATCCCATAGTTGTATCTCTTTTCTCTAAGAGTGGTGCTTCCTCCCATTATCATGCATGTATTTACTTATTTGCTCAATCTCTCTGTATGTGGCCATGTCCTGTCTCTGCCACCATCCCTACCCCAGTGTAGATGCCCTCCTAACCCCACGATAAGCTCTGAGAACCTGTGCTGGGGCATTCTTTCTACCCCACACCAAAAAGTTTGTCTTCTTTGCTTCTCTTGGGAACAATACTCCATGTGAGGCTATATTTTGATCAGACAAAATCTGCTTTTCAATTTTAATAACAGGAGAGGGTAAAGAGGAAATAAAAATAAAACATCAGATAATGGTGAATACAATAAAGAAAACATAAAGGACATTGTGATAAGAAGTGACAGGGTGATCCTCTTGATTGGTGATGTGTTGTTGAAATGGGACTAGGACTCCTTAGATTGTACTCTATTACCCTCTCTGTTATCCTTTGTTTTGTTCTGTTCATATCTAGACACTACATTACTTTGGTTTCTCTGCTGCCTGCCTTCTGATTGAGTTTGTTGACCTAAAAATAAAAAGCCAAAATAAGAGGCAATCAAGCATTTGTTTAGGACTAAAAAATTGCAATTCGGGGTACACAATTTTAGGTAGAAACTGAATATGTGCTCTGAGAAGGGGTAACTGTTGGGGGGGTCTATGAGAAGAAAAGAGAAAATGAGGAAAGTGGTTAAAGAAAAGAGTTAATGCATGTTAACAAGCTTAAGCTATTCTTGGCTACACATAATTGGTTACTGATTCTGTCCTCTGGCAAAAGTCCATCATCATCTGTCTTTGTGGTCAGGGTGTCTGTTCTCCTGCTGGGTTTCTCAAACAACAGTTTAGTTTGTGAAACAATTGCTGTTTGGCCCAGTTCAAAGGGCTTTGGCCCAGTACAAACAGAAAATAAGCAGTTTTTCCACCGTGACAACACTGACCCTATTTTAAAATGGCTCCATTTATGTCTGTCTTTCACAAGCTCAACCAATAGAAGATGGTTCTGTGGGAGGAGAGAGAAATCCTTTCCTGCTTTGGGATGTATATTCTGGGAGTGGTCACTCCTGTGGCTCCACCTCTCACCAGGCTTTAAATTATATTTCCTTCCTTCATCCTTTCAGGCCTCCTAGGGATAATGGCTTCCTGCTGTGGCTAGCTCCTGGGTGCTCCCCTAGTCTCTTCTTCCCCCTCCTTTATCCTGCTTACACCTTTGCTAATAATTTCTTCATTACAGTCTCTTGAACCATCTAAGCTAGATTCTATTTCATGAAAGGGTCCTTTTTGTTTAAATAATTACCGTGAACTATTTTTTTTTCTAGTCAAACATTTTTTTTTTAAGATTTTATTTATTTATGCATATGATGTAGTTTTGGGGGTTCTTGGGTTCACTCTGTGAAAGGTTTCACCAGAGACCCCTGTTCAGCAGAATGGGGTGAGTTCCCAGGTGAGTGTCTCCAAGAGGCAGAGACGTTAGTTATTTTATTTTATTTTTTTTTTAAAGATTTATTTATTTATGCATACAAGAGCTGGGGTACAGGCCAGAGTTCAGGAAGGTGAGAGGATTCACCAGACAGAGTGGGGAGCAGAACAGGCAGACTGACTGAAACACACTGCCGAGGGCAGCAGCGGGCACAGCAGGAGAGGTCTGCTGCGCCATGTGGGTCTCCTCCCTGGCCGGCAGCAGGGATCGAACTCGTGCTGCAGTGGCTGCGGTTTGCTTCACAGTGTGTTGCTTAACCCACTGTGCCACCAGGGAGGCCCCAACGTTAGTTATTTTAAACAGCAGGTTTATTAGGGAAAGGACAGAAGAGTAAAGGACACTTGCATAGACACAAGTAGGCAAGAAGAGCTGCCCCGAAGGGACAGTTTAGCTGAAAGAGACTTGCATGGTTGCAGGCGGGCAGAAAGATGGCTGCCCGTTGTGGGGGCAACATTAGGTTTTTATCTTTTGGTAGGGAGTGGCTCATCTCTGTGGGTGGATGGTTTATTCCTTCACCTTCATGTTTGTGCTCTTGACACTCCCTAAGGGTCTTGGTTAATGTTTTATACTAATCCTTTCTACCCCTACCTCCTGGTGTGTTCTTGACCTTGTGGTGTCTTCTCTGTTCTTTATCCTCCATTACACACAAGAGCTGTGGTACAGGCCAGAGGTGGGGAGAGGGGTGTGTGTGAGAGGATTCACTAGAGACAGAGTGGGGAGTGGAACAGGCAGATGTATTGAAATACACTGCTGAGGGGAGCAGCGAGAGAGGCAGGATAGTTCTGCTGTGTCATGTGGGTCTGCTCCCTAGCTGGGGAACAAACTCACGCTGCAGTGACTGTGGAAACTCCACAGTGCGGAGCTCAACCCTTTGCGCCACCAGGGAGGCCCCTCAAACATATTCTTAAACAATGTGGTTTTCAAAAACCTCAATCTGATCAGTTAAGAAAAGAAAAAATTAGCCGGGTTTGTCTTTCTGAAGTTGAGTGCTAATGGATTCCCTTCTCGAGCTGTCTCTGACATAGGGGCTAAGCATCTTCAGATGTATTTTTTTTATACCATCTTCAGAGGTTTATTATTTTTTTCAGGTGTGGTGTGTTTTAAAGGGGGAACATATGCATTCCCTCAGCCCAGGCTTACAGATGATCCAACTAACGCCATTTGGGCTTCTTTATCATATCATACCAAACTATATTTACTTTCATCAAACTTACTCCTCAGCTGAGTATTTCTCCACTCCCCACCCTAGAAAGGGTCTCAGTCTTTATGGGTTAGTGGGACTCTTGTGAACTAATGGAACTATAGGAGTCTGCTTTTACTACCTTGTTTTTTTTTTCTGTGTCTATGTGGTACCAAGTATTATGTGTCTATGTACAGGATTTTTCAAATGATTTCTTAAGCATTTCCTCCCTATTTGCAAGCCTGGTGCCTTCCAGGGATAGCCTGGGTTGGTGAATGAGAAAAGGGTTGCAGGAAGAGCACCCTGCCATTGCTTCCGTGAACATCATTCATGTGCTCAGCAAGACGGAGAACATGAAAAGGAAGTGTGTTGTTTCCTGTGACTGGCCTTACTGATATCAACAGCTTTATAAACATAAGAAGCTATAGATGCAGAGAAGGAGAAAATAATCCTGCAGAATAAGAGCAACAAAAAAAAGTGAGGCATGTAATTGTTTCAAATCTTGCTGCCTCCTTGATTTCTTCCAAGTTAGAATCTCTGTTTAATGCTGATAGCAGGATTGCCTTTAGAGAACTCTATCTAGTAAGAGAGAAGAATTCCACTTCAGTTTAGCCATGGGAATCTAGAGGAGGACCTGACACAGAAATGAATTCATTGAAAAGCTCCAGGTGCACACATTCCTAGGGATGCTTCTCAAACATGTGATGGAGATATTGTTTCTGACCCCAGGAAAGGACGTAAGGGACTAGGATAAGTTTTGTTGTATTTTCTGGAATCACATATGTAGATAATCATGTAACGTAAGGAACACCTTCAATCCCAAAATATGTCACCTCTCTATCTCTTAGGTGAGTCAACACTGAAAGCTACATGCTTTCAAAAAATTAACTTCTTTCTTATTATGTCAAACTTGATTACTGTTGGGGTGTAAAGGCAATCATTCCATACACCCCTAAGGTCTTAGAGGCTGACAAATAATCAACAAGTATCAGACAGATTGATAAGAGAGAAAGTCCAGAAATGTAATAATGCACGCATATCTCCCGAGAGCCAGCAGAACTGAGCAGCTCTCTCATGACTTTAGATGCTAAATACCTTAGCTAAGACAGGATGTTGGGGGGAGAAAGAGGAAGTTCTATTTGGGAAAAGGCACATTAGATAAAGACAAGCAGATTCAAATTCAGTCTTCCCCATTGAAAAGAGATAAGGGGGCCTCTCTGGTGGCTCAGCAGGTTGAGCACTGTGAAGCACAGCAGCGCAAGTTCAATCCCCGGCCAGGAAGGGGACCCACACAGCACAGCAGACCTCTTCTGCCTTGCCCGCTGCTCCCCTCAGCAGTGTATTTCGATCTATCTGCCTGTTCTACTCCCCACTCTGTCTCTGGTGAATCCACTCACCCCTCCCCCAAGACTCTGGCCTGTACCCCAGCTCTTGTATGCATAAATAAATAAATCTTAATAAAAAGAAAAGAGATAAGGTCTTCCCCTGAGGTTCCCTCACAGAGAGAAGTTTACTGATAAATATCAAAAGGAAACAACAGTCAGCCTTCAGTGCCCTTCCCTGAAATCAAGCTTTTGCCAAAAAGTAATATTTTGGGTTGGCAGATTTTTGTTCCTCTGTACTCCTTAGACTTCTGTTATGCATTAAAGGAGTAACTTGAGATATTGTGACCTCACCTTTCCAGATCAGAAAAGCATTACCCAGTGGATAAATGAGACAACATATTTGAAGGTGTTCTGTGTAATGGAAGCAAGACATTTATAATGTCAGTTGTTATTGTTAGCCGACACTCGAAATACAGCCTACAAATTGAGAATATACAATGGAGCCAGGAACCTGTGTTAAAATTCCTTTTCCTTCACTATTTAGCCATGGGACCTTGAGCATGTTACTTGATTGCTCTGAGCCTCAGTCTCCCCAACTGAAAAATGAGGGTTCTAAGGATGTCCACCTGAATCCTCAATGTGAGGGTTAAATGCAAAAACACTTAGAACAGTTCCCATCAACCACCTCAGAACTTGGTGAAACTGAACTCAAAAAGTAGCATCATAACCTTCTTCTACATAGTGGGAATCCCTGGAACTTCACTGCAGTTCTTGAGAAAAAAGCTGGGAAGATCAAAGAGAATTGCAGAGGGAGATTTCCTAGGCAGCTGTCTGAGGCTGGGCGAGATTGCCCTACCACCTTCAACCAGAGGCTGTGCCAGCCACGGTGGGTTTCTGCTATAAAGGCTTTAACCCCTTCATGTTACAGTGGACCTTTAGGCAAAATAAGTTTTGCTCTTAGAAATGACTTCTTTTCCCCACACCTCTGTGAATAGTGTCTAACGGTGGGCTCATTCGCTGGAACCAAATAAACATTGGCTCCCACTAGCCCCCAAGTGATGGCGACTCTACAGGCTGTGGCGTGGCCCCTGCTGCAGATGCCCGCCCTTCGGGGAGCCGGGTGGTTCTGTTTGCTGCCAGGGAGCGGCAGAGGCGGCGAGAGCACACAGTGTGGCCTTCGAGTTCCCCGCATCGCGCCTCCTGCGGTGCGAGCAGCCCCAGGCTTCATTCTCAGACCGGTGAAGTCAGGACATAAATTTCAGGATGAATAAAAATGGGTGGGATCAAGGACTTGAGAGTATATGATTTAGAGTCATTTTTCAGGTTTTCTGAAATGCTGAGTAAGTTAAGGTTACAGGGCAGTGCAATGGAGGCACCTCGGCGGGGACACGCCGAGCCCCGACCCACCGCGGACGAGCTCTGAGTTGCTTCCTGGTTGGAGACTGCACTCTCCGGCGGGAGCTTACTCGCTGGTGCTCAGTAAATCTGCGTGGTGGGTGCTGCGGGTCGCCTGAGTCAACAGGAGGTCTTCGGAGTGAGTGGGTGGGAGTCCGTCTCAGCGCATGGGGACAGGATATATAATGGGTCAAGACCCCGGGTCCCTTAACTCTAAGACCAGATCTGGCTCTGCAAACAGGCTGGGCACAGCCTGTTGGTTGGCGGAGAACGCTGACCTCACAGGGACGAGACTGCGAGTGCTGCTGAAGAGGCGTTTCTGGGGTCCGCTGAAGGCAGGCGGGGCCATCCGCCGCAGAGCACTTGGGGCGTTTGGTTGCTTCAGGAAGCAACTCAGAGCTCGTCCGCAGTGGGTCGGGGCTCGGCTTGTCCCGGCTGAGGTGCCTCCATTGCACTGCCCTGTAACCTTAACTTACTCTGTGAGGAGACACTGGAATTAGAAACTGGAATGTCGGGAACCCAGGTGATTCTCTTTCAGCTACAGGAGCAGCATCTCTGCTCCTCTCTGTTCATCTGATTTTTTCCTTGACGCGAATCTCTGCCGCTCCGTGTCTTCGCTGACGAGCAGTGAGATGAAATAGGAAGGCTCTAATAATTTTGAGAGATGAGTAGGTGTAGCTAGAAAATGGCTTAGGGAAGGATTTTTTTTGGCCTTTGTCAAAAAAAAAAAAAAAAAAGGAAAAGAAAAAGGAAAAAGGTAAGACTCAAAGTTCAAGCAAAATGAAAGATTCAGATCCCCCGTGGTGGTGACTGGTATCACTGTGAGGAAAAGCAAAGTGTGCAGACCCTGGGATTACAGTAACAGGAGGGAACCGGCCCTGTCAAACCACTCTGAGCCAGGGACCCTGCAGGAATCCTGATGGCGTTCAGACAGGGCACAGAGGAAGGAGAGTGGAGGGCCACACTCAGACTGTGTCCTCACTGGTCTTCCTTTGTGCACTCCTATATTATCTAAATGCAGAAAGCAGGTCTGTGTGCTTGAGGGCTTTTTGACTTCTGCAGGCCTGTCTGGTGACTCAGGTCTAGGCAACACAGGTAATATGTGAAGTATGTCTTGCAGCCTCACTATTTTTCTATCTGGCGTTGATACCTAGGGAAAACTGGCATGGAAAAGGTGGAAAATACCCTGGAAGATGCAGGCGGGATTTAGTCCAGAAGTCCTGAGGTGAGGACAGTAAGGTAGGGATCCATGTGATGGCCAGCACCAGCTGTTGGAACCTGAATGGGCACTGGCACAGGGGAGGGGTACAGTGGGGAGCCATGGTGGGCCAGTGTGGGGTGTCAGAGCTTGACAAGTCTTCTTCATGGGGGAAGAGATAGTGTCAACGTTAGCAGCAGTGTTACCTGTCAGTGTTGGGCACTGGAGCCTGAGCTGGGTATAAGGAGGGCTACTTAGCTGAGGGGTGTCTTGGGAGGATGTGATAGGAGACAGGTTACACTCTGGGCCAGGGGAGTGAGTGTGGGGCCAGCCAGGAGGGATTGATTTGTGTTAGCTCAGGCTGCCATAGCAAAATACCTGACTGGGTAGCTTTAAACAATAGGAATTTGTTTTCTCTCTGTTCTGGAGGCTAGAAATCCAAGATCAAGATGTTGGCAGGACTGGTTTCTCCTGAAGCCTCTCTCTGTGGCTTGCAGATATCTACCCTCTTGCCGAGCTCTCTCCTAGTCTTTTCTCTGTGCAAGCACTCCTGGTGTTTCTGTGTGTTTGAAATCTCTTCTTTTCAGCATCCCAGTCGAATGGATTAGGGCCCCATTTTAACTTAACCATCTTTAAGATCCCTCTCTTCAAATATAGTCACATTCTGAGGCACTGGGAGTTAGGGCTTCAATACATGGCTTTAGAAAGGAGGGCATACTTTGGTCCATAACATGGCCCAGTGAGTAAATATAACAAGAATAATGTGAGACTGGCTTCTCACTGTTGGAGAATAGAGCTGTAAATATAGGGAGAGAAAAAAGAGTTTGGAATTGAAGTACTAAAATGAAATCATGGCTGCTAATAGAAATAGAAAAACAAGTACAGACTAATGTGTGAGTGTGTGTGTGTGTGTGTGCATAAGCACATATTATTTCCCTCTGGCCACTGAATGGGTCCAGGAGCAGCAAAATAGCAATAAGCACATCGAGTGTTCAGATATTGGTTTCTCAACACTATTTTCACTAAAAAAATTAGTTTTTAATTATTTTAAAGAAATAGCTGGTTCAGGTGATGGTGCACTGGTGAGATGGTGATGGGGAATACATGGGGATTACAATTAATGGCAAGTATATGTAAATTTTAAAATATTTTAATAAAAAAAA
>JAGFMF010012094.1:1687760-1773961 GCA_019455555.1 Galemys pyrenaicus | reverse complement strand
TCTGCTCCCCGCTCTCTGTGGTGAATCCTCTCACCCCCCACACCTCTGGCCTGTACCCCAGTGCTTGTATGCATAAATAAATAAATCTTTAAAAAAATTTATATATATTTGACATCAATTGTAATCCCTGTGTATTCCCCATCACCATATCACCAGTGCGCCACCACCTCAGTCCTCCGTGCTCCAGTCTGTCCTCAACCCTCCCCCTCCCCTCTCCCCACCAAGTGTCCCCAATTTGTCCTTGTCTTTTCATTTTTGGTTTTTGTGTCTTTATTGTTATTATTATTATTGTTCTTATTCCTTTCCTTGATCCTTATTTGGTTCCCTTGTATTCCTCCTAGGGGAGGAACCATCTGTTATTTTTCTTTTGCCTTCTCACTTACTTCGCTGAGCATAATCCCTTCTAGTTCCATCCATGTTCCTATGAATGCGTCTAGCTTTTCTTTTTTGATTGCTGAGTAGTATTCCACCATGTATATGTACCACAGCTTCCCGATCCACTCATCTTTTTTTGGGCATTTAGGTTGTTTCCAGGTCTTACCTATTGTAAAGAGTGCTGCAATAAACATAGGGGTGCAGGTATTCTTTTGAATCAGTGTATTTGTGTCTTTTGCACCCCAGTTCTTATATGCATACATAAGTAAAATAAATCTTTAAAAAGGGAATTATACATTAAAGTCTTTAAGCATCATGCTCAGAACTTGTTTCCAAGTGGTTAGATCAACCAGATATTTTTTTAAAAAAAGATTTATTTATTTATGCATACAAGAGCTGGGGTACAGACCAGAGGCATGAGAGGTGATAGGATTCACCAGAGATGGAGTGGGGAGCAGAACAGGCAGACTGGAATACACTGCTGAAGGAATCAGCGGGTGAGGCAGGGGTAGATCTGCGGCAACATGTGGGTCCCCTCCCTGACTGGGGATCGAACTCACACTGCTGTGCAGTGGATACTTCACAGTGTGGCACTCAACCCGCTGGGCCACCAGCGAGGCCCCAACAAGAGATTTTTTTGTTCTAGTCTTGGACACTTCTTTATAGCTGAAATAGTTCTAACTTACAAAGGAGATTTTTTTTTAATATAACTAGACAAAAAGTGAAGGTAAAATAAAGATATTTTACTGGACAAACAAAATTGGGAGCATTTACTCTTAGCAAACCCTCATTCATACATACAAGATCTGGGGTGCAGGCCAGAGGCACAGGGGTGGGGGCTGTGAGAGGACTCACCAGAGACAGTCGGGAGCAGGACAGGCAGATCTACTGAAACACACTGCTGAGGGGAACAGCAGGCCAGTCAGAGAGGTCTGCTGTGCCATATGGGTCCTTTCCCTGACCGGGGATAGAACTCGTGCTGCAGTGGCTGCTGAAGCCCCACAGTGTGGTACTCAACCCCTTGTGCCACCATGGAGGCCCACAAATAGGTATTCTAGAAAAACATTGAACAATCTTACATTTAAAATAAAATGCTTGATGATAACATGTAAGTTGGAAAGGGATATGTGGAGGTAAATTTTCTAAACATTTATTACTGAATTTTGTGGGAAGAAGACAGATGTACTTATAATGTTAGATCTTGGTCAATCAAGGGTCCATATTATAATTGTAAATTTATATAATAAAAAATGTAATGTATATACTTATGGTCTTTTAAGACCAGAAAATAATATAAAATTTCAAAGAGTGTAAGAAAAAAATGATTAAAAAAATGCTCATTCCAATAATGGAGTCATGAATATGACTGAAAATGTATCTACTTCTTGTAAACATGACTTGGGAGGCTTGAAAGGAAAAAAAAGAGCAAAAATAGACTAGTTGAGGAATGAAAAGGGAGATACAACTGTAGTACAAGCAGAAAAAAAGAATTTTTAGAGTCTGCAACACGCATCTTTATGGCTGTAAACCTGAAATCCTAAAGAAAATGGATTATTTCCTTCAAAATTCAAACTATCAAATCTGACTCAAAAACAAATAAGAGGGGCCTCTCTGGTGGTGCAGTGGGTTAAGCAACGCACTATGAAGCAAATCGCAGCCACTGCAGCACGAGTTCGATCCTTGCTGCTGGCCAGGGAGGGGACCCACATGGCACAGCAGACCTCTCCTGCCTTGCCCGCTGCTGCCCTTGGCAGTGTATTTCAGTCAATCTGCCTGTTCTGCTCCCTACTCTGTCTCTGGTGAATCCTGTCAACCCCCATACCTCTGGCCTGTACCCTAGTTCTTGTATGCATAAATAAATCTTTGAAAAAAAAAGGATACCACAATGAATAAGATAATTTGGTAATAACATGTATTACAAATAAGCATAAAAACAAGAAACTTTATTAAATGTGGAAATGTATTGTATTTAAAATAGCAACAAAAAGTAATGATATATTTAGATATAAATTTAACACCTGTTAAGGAAATCTGTGAAACACTGTTATAAATCCACAAAGATCTAAATAAATGCAAAGGCATACCATATTCTTGGATTTAGAGGTGATATTTAAAATGCCAAATTTTCACTAAATAATATGTATATTTGATGTGATTCCAATTAGGATGCTTACAGGTGTTTCCTTAACTGGATAAAATAATCTTAAAATCGTACATAGGATAACTGAGATACCAAAGAGGGGGCAAATCAGACATCATAACTTACTAGTACAGGAATTGGTATCGGTATAGACTAGAGCAGAGGAACAGAGCTGAGAATCCAGAATTAGCACACAGGAAAGGCTAACTATAATAAAGGGTGTTTTTGAATTGCGTAGATTCAGGGTGAAACACTTTTAAATGCCAGTTTCAAATGATCTTGCTAGAGGCAAGTAAGTGTGGAACTCTTTGTATACACAAATAAATTCCAGATAGAAAGAAAAGATAAATGTAAAATAAGAAAATTTTTTACAAGATAATTGAAGAGATTGAATATATTTTCTAAAGATCAAGGAGATCCTTTTAGTTAAGACAGAAAACCCCAAGGATATAAAAAATAAACATATTTGACTTAAAAATTTATGTTATAAATAGTGCCATAAATTAAGTTAATGAGCAAATGATAAATGATAGCTGAAATGTGGTGGTGGTCAAAGAGTTTATATCTATAAAGTTAGTCTTACAAATTTCTTTTTTCTTTTTTTAAAGATTTATTTATTTATGCATACAAGAGCTGGGGTACAGGCCAGAGGTGCGGGAGGTGGAGGATTCACCAGAGACAGAGTGGGGAGCAGAACAAGCAGACTGACTGAAATACACTGCTGAGGGGAGCAACAGGTGAGGCAGGAGAGGTCTGCCATGCCATGTGGGTCACTCCCTGGCCCGGGATGGAACTCATGCTGCAGTGCCATGAAGGTTTCACAGTGCAGCGCTCAACCCGCTGCACCACCAGGGAGGCCCTCTTAAAATTTTCTTAATAAATTAACAAAAAAATACTAAAGAATAGTATAAAAGGGCAATAGATAGAAAATTCATAGAAGAACAAGTCTAATTTTTTACCAGCATTAAGTAGATGTTCAGGTAGCTCAGTGTCCAGGTCACGCCTTTGGAGCACCTTCCAATACACTGGAAAATGTCAGAGTGTTCTCTGCATTGAACGCAGCCAGGAGACTCGGGTTTGCCATCTGTGGACTGGATTTCAGCCCTTCAAACAAAGCCCAAACAGCACAATGTATGCAGTCTCAGAAATGCAAATAAATTTTGCTTTCTATCCATTAAACTGGCAAAAACTTTCAAAAGAGTTATAATACCTGTTGCCAGCATAGGTGTGAGGGGAAGGGCACTTTATTCACCAGAGTTGTAAAGCATCCCAGCCTTTTGGGAAGACAATCTGGCAATGTCTATTAAAATTAAAAATGCATATTCTCTTTGACCCCCCAAATCCTGTTCCTAGGAATCTATCCATAAAAATAAAAGCGCTAATTTGTAAGGACATGTGTGTGTGAATGTTTATTGCAGTAGTGTTTGTAGCTGCCAAGAACTGGAAACATGGTGAATGGCCATTAATCAGGGAATGGCTGAAAAATTAAAATATATTACTCTATAGAATATTACATGGCCATTAAATAGAATGAATTATAGTCTTACCAGATGTCTGAGATAGAGAAGAGCAAGAGGCAAAATGAGTGTGATGATTCCATTACTGCACAAAACAGAACCAACAAACCTCCCGATATACGTGGGTGCACGTGTATCTGAATCTGTGTGTGTTTGATCACAAAGGAAAATCTATTTGGACACAGCCTAAGTTGTTAATGTTGGGGGAAGAGAGGGGAAAGTAAAAATAGGATTCCATGTCCTTTTCATGTAAAATTGTATATACATGAGCTCTTTTAGAAGCGTTGAAGGAGAGCGCACCTCGGTAACTACTGGCTGGGATGGCGAGACTTCAGGCACTTTCATTCTCATGACTGGCTGTGCATCGTCCCAGTTCTTTACCTGGAAGATGCATTATTTTCACCTCCAAGGAGAAGATGAAGTTCTTTTCATGGTGAAAATAAGGAAACAACAAAAGCAAACCCCAAACTGGAAATACTAATATGATTCAGGAACACACACATTCTTGTCTGTCATAGGCTCGAGGGAACTGAACTTGAAAAAAGAACAGAAAAGAGTGAACAAAATGAGTGTGTGCGGCTCTGAAGTCTGACCTCCATCAAGAATTATGGGGCAGCTGGGAAAATGTAAAGTCGCCCATATATTTGGGACAGCACATTTTTGTGATGGTTTTACTGTGTCAGCAGAATTATTTGCTGCCATCTGTAAACTTTTAAAAACTTTTAGTAGAAGTTGGATATTTTAGTATTTATTTATTTATTGTTTTGATGGGTGAGCACAGTGGCACCGGGAAGACCATGAGAAGGGAAGGAACAGTGTAAGTAAAAGGTGGGGGCGGTCTTTCCAACATTTGGGGCTCAGGGCTCAGGTGCCTGCTGCATTGTACATGTCTGGTTTATTCGTGTGGGGAGGAGCTTCCTCATGGTTTTCTAGATGACTAATAGAAAATAGCATTGTGGGATATTTTGAACCCAGCAATGCAAATTTATACTGAAGAGTGAAATGTGTTTTTATGCTTTGGAATTTAGAGAAGAATTATTTGGGCTGGGGTTTAGAGATTGGGAAACTTGTTGATCTAGATTTAAGCTGAGGCAGATTACTCAGTAATTTGTAGTAACAGAAAACAAATGAAATCTTTTTTTTTTTTTGCTGTAAAATAAGCATCCCCAGAGCCAGGGTGAGGGTCGTGAGAGGCTTGCATGCTTTAAGGGTGCCTGCACTTGGGGGTGGTGTTATTGTCATCACCATTGTTATTTATCTTTTGTCATAGGTTGGACTCCTCTGTTGCACTGCAAGCACTTTTTTGGTGGTGGTTGAGGGAGTGGCCTTTCATATAAAATATTGATGGAGCTTAAGGTCCTGAGACACTGTGTGAATTGCTTTGCCTGTAACACTTCTCCTGACACTGTGAACTCAAGGGCGCTAACATCTGCTGGATGGCAAGAGGAAATCAATGGTTCCTTAAAGTCACTTCATAATGAATGAGACATAGGAATTTGATAGGATATTCAAAATACTTTTGATTTCTTCAAACATAAGTAGTTTTCAAAAAAAATCAGGAGCTATGGAGAATGTTAGGGGTAGGACACATTGACAGTGTCACTTAATGGCATATCAGTTTCCATCAAGGATGTCTTTTTCTGATAGTTATCAGAAGAACCTTTTATAATATCATGTGATGAGGATGAATTAAAGGGTTTTGCCCCTGGGTTTGGTGCTTTTTTTCACCCTACCCTCTAAAAGACTGCAATAGCTCTGAGAGCTGAGTCCTCGAATGTCATTACCGACTGTCTGTACCTCCTTCATCCTCTGTCCTTGAGAGCTGGGTAAGTTATTTTGACCCACCCACTGGGAGAACACTCTGGTGCTGAAGGTCAGGAGTCCTGAAAGAGGGCATGACAAGGCGACCTTATTCCTCTGCATTAGCAGTGAACCAGCAAAAGAAACCCCCTGCAGGGCACCCAGATTTTAAAAGCACCCTGGTGTGTAATGACAATTGTGTGAGTGCAGAGCAAATGCAGGAGGACTCTGCCCCTCTCTGACCTCATTCCTTATAGTCCTTACTTAAAATAGAAATCAGTTCAATGTGGTGGCCAGTTGATGGCCTGATTTTTTACTCCCAATGCTCACCTGCGCGCCTCAATTCTGGAAATGTCAAGTAAGTTCCAGCTGGTGTTGGCATTCTCTCCTAACTTTGTCTGGGGGACAGATTTATAGCCCAGCAGCACTGTGTATGTACCCTTGATGCAGTTAAGGCGTCTGGTCTCCTTTTATTTTCTTAGTCCTGGAAAGAAGATTGGGGACAATCATTTGAGTTCTGACAGTCTATTCTCTGGGCATCTCTCGCCATGATGTCAGAAGCGTTAATCTGTAGCTTCATGGTTAAATGAATAGTCATCGGAAGCATCAGCCATCAGTAGGTATGGCTTTGGAGGCTTTGTCTGGTCTCTAAAACAGAATCTCAGGCCAGTCTGCTGGATGTTCAATTTGAGGTAATTGACTATGGGAGAGGGGGCACACATACAGCCTGTAGATATAACATGGTGCCCAGTAAAAAGCAGAAGTGGTGGCGCAGCGGGTTGAGCACCGCACTGTGAAGACATGGCGCAGCAGACCTCTCCTGCCTTGCCCGCTGCTCTCCTCAGCAGTGTATTTTCAGTGGATCTGCCTGTTTGGCTCCCCACTCGGTCTCTGGTGAATCCTCTCACCTCCGGCGACTCTGGCCTGTACCCCAGCTCTTGTATGCATAAATAAATAAATCTTTAAAAAAAAAAAGAAGCAGAAGTGTTGTAGATTTCATAAGCATGGAAAGCGTGAAGTTGTATAGGGCATGTCTTCCCAAATTCTTGGAGCAGGGAGAATGCAGGTTCCGACACATTGCTGGCTTCCCCAGAGATCCAGGTGCTCTGTTGTTTTTTTTTTTGGGGGGGATATGTGTGTGTGTGTGTGGTAGGTAATCCTTTTGGACAAAACTGAAATAGCCAGGGGACACCTGCTCTATATACTGTTGAATCCACTGAATATAAGTTTCTGGGAATGAAAGAAACTGGATTGGCAAGCAATCTTGAGTTAAGTTTGTGTGGCTAATTTTTTTTATTCCCTTCCTAAGGAACAACAGGTCTGATGCCAAAACAGCTTTGGCTATGAAACTGGGCATAGTTTTTCCACCTGACTCAGCATGGGTGATAAATAAATCAAGTATGTTTTATTGCTCTAACAGTCTGTGGGAACATGGGAACTTTTCTTGGAGATGAGCCATATTCCCCACTCCCCCAGTTTCACTGATGGCTCACCAAAACTCAGAGAGGAAAAGACAAGTTGCTTTTTTTTTTTGACATAGTGCACATGCTGGTTGACCTAGTAGAAGAGTTTCTTTAATTCCAGCCAGCTGACCCAACCATAGTTTTTCCCAACTGTATCTATCACTCAGAAAGTTTCTGAAAGTTCAAGCAGTCATTGCTGCATCCATCAGCAAGGTGATGTTTCATCATATGCCCCTGTTGGGTGTGGTGTTAATCCGGAACTGCTTGCCTTGCTCCCAATGCCATTCACCATTGAACGAGCATCTTGTCAATACCTATTCAAGGATAGACCTCAAGATGTTCCCATAGGTCTTCCTGAGATACATCATGTAGGCATGTGGATTATTTCAAGCTAAGGGTTAATTGAGGCCCTGCGGTCCTTTTAAAAAAAATTATTTATGCATACAAGAACTGGGGTACAGGCCAGAGGTGTGGGGGATGACAGGATTCACCAGAGGCAGAGTGGGGAACAGAACAGGCAGACTGACTGAAACACACTGCCGAGGGCAGCAGCGGGCGAGACAGGAGAGGTCTGCTGCGCCATGTGGGTCCCCTCCCTGGCCGGAGAACGAATTTGTGCTGCAGCGGCAGCCATGCTTCATAGTGCTGCGACTTAACCCCTTGTGCCACCACGGAAGCCCCAAGGCCCTGCTGTCTTTTTTTTTTTTTTTAAAGATTTATTTATTTATGCATACAAGCACTGGGGTACAGGCCAGAGGTGTGGGGAGGTGAGAGGATTCACCACAGAGAGCGGGGAGCAGACTGACAGAAACACACTGCTGAGGGGAGCAGCAGGCGAGGCAGGAGAGGTCTGCCATACCATGTGGGTCCCCTCCCTGGCCGGCAGCAGGGATCGAACTCGTGCTGCAGTGACTGCGGTTTGCTTCATAGTGCGTTGCTTAACCTACTGCGCCACCGGGGAGGCCCGGCCCTGCTGTCTTAAAGGAAACTATTATCAGTCCCTTAACTACCTAGAAGAATGAAGATTGGGGATATTACCCAGCTTTAGGGTTATCCCCAGAAAGAACATTTTTGTGAGAGAATCTTTTATTATGGCAGGGCAGCAGTTAGTTAGAGAGCCTCTGGTCTTTGAGTCCCCCTCCCTGCTCCTGTTCTCATTTCTTAGCTCAGGCAAAGTACACTTGTGTTGTCTTATTTATTTTAGAATTTACGTCCATGTAGATTCTCCATCTATATGTAACGAATTTGTTCTTTTCTCTAACTAATCGGTTTGATGCTAATTTGATACTCGAAGAACCTGAAAATACTCCAGAAGAGAGGGAAATTCCACTCTAACTTCTACACTGTGTTTCAGAACATCGTGACAGAAGGATTCATTTGTATCATCTTGATGCTTTTTTCAAGCTTTTTTTTCTGTCGTGGAGTCATCCCTGTAAAGAAGGCTGTGTTTGGCAGTGTCTTCTGGAACCTGGCAGGTTTTTCCAACTTTTGTCACTTTCAAAGGCTGTCATTCCCACTAAATGACACTAGAGGGCGCTCAATAGCCAGTAACAAATTTGCACCCTTGGACTTTTGTATACTATTTCCAGACTTTGGTTTTACTTTTTTTTTTTCTTTTTTAGTAAAGAACAGTAGCAGGGCTCCTTTCTCCTCCTAATGGGGTGTCAGGAGAGGAGACACTCTACCTGGGCTAGGTGTTGGTTTCCAAGAAGCCTGTCTCCTCAAAATCCAGGTTTTTGAAATATCCTTGTTACCGGTGAGTAACTTGCTGGTAACTGCCCATCCTGAATATTGCGTTTAATCACATCCTATTGTCATCCACCACACCCACCTCTAATTCCATGGTATTATAAAAGGAAATTCTTGAAAGGACTGACTCCCTCATAGACTCCAAGAATTTGCAGACAGGCCACTTTGGCTCTTGTTGGTCTTTCTTTTTGTCTAATGCATTTTTTTCTTTTTTTTTTTTTTAAGATTTATTTATTTATGCATACAAGCACTAGGGTACAGGCCAGAGGTGTGGGGGTGAGAGGATTCACCACAGAGAGCGGGGAGCAGAACAGGCAGATCAACAGAAGTACACTGCTGAGGGGAGCAGCGGGCACAGCAGGAGAGGTCTGCCTGTGCCATGTGGGTCCCCTCCCTGGCTGGCAGCAGGGATCGAACTCATGCTGCAGTGGCTGCGGTTTGCTTCGTAGTGCGTTGCTTAACCCACTGCGCCACCAGGGAGGCCCTGTCTAATGCCTTTTTTTCTTTGAACACAGGTAACTCTTGCCTTCCATTTTGACTCTGGATTATCTGGCTTCAGCTGACTTAATGGCTCGTGTTCTGTTAACCTCTAATACCCCTCAACCGCACCATCCTTATCTTCTGTTCTCTTCTTTGTTTCTCTCTTTTTTTTTTTAAAAGATTTATTTATTTATGCATACAAGCACTGGGGTACAGGCCAGAGGTGTGGGGTGGGGTGAGAGGATTCACCACAGATTGCGGGGAGCAGAACAGGCAGATCAACAGAAGTACACTGCTGAGGGGAGCAGTGGGCAAAGCAGGAGAGGTCCACTGTGCCATGTGGGTCCCCACCCCGGCCGGCAGCTGGGATCGAACTCGTGCTGCAGTGGCTGCAGTTTGCTTCCTAGTGTGTTGCTTAATCCACTGCGCAACCAGGGAGGCCCTTCTTTGTTTCTCTTAAGCATTAGCCAGTAACTTCATTGTTCATTCTCTAAGGGAGAAGAATTTCTCAAACGCTTTCTCTGTGTCATTTGCTTCTCTATTTATTAAAGATTTATTTATTTATGCATACAAGAGCTGGGGTACAGGCCTGAGTTGCAGGAGGTGAGAGGATTCACCAGAGGCAGAGTGGGGAGCAGAACAGGCAGATGGACTGAAACACACTGCTGAGGGCAGCAGCGGGCATGGCAGGAGAGGTCTGCTGTGCCAGGTGGGTCCCCTCCCTGGCCGGCAGCAGTGATCGAACTCGTGCTGCAGTGGCTGCGGTCTGCTTCATAGTGCGTTGCTTAACCCACTGTGCTACTAGGGAGGCCTGTTTCAAACTTTTCATGGCAAGGAATTTCTCTGTCTTATTTGGTATGAAGCAAGATGTTGGTTAACATGAATATAGAATCATCAAGTTGAAAACTGGATTTCCTCCATTAGTTTGTTTTCTACAGGTATAATGAAGTTATAAAGGAGAAAATAGCTATAGAAATTTCTAGGTTAGTGGACTTTTGGCATTTATTATGAGTAGAGTTCTTTTAAAAATAACTTTGGCAAAGTGTAATTCACATACCACAATTCACCCATTTAAAGTGTACAACTGAATGGGTTTTAGTGTATCACAGACTTGTACAACCGTCATCATAGTCGATTTTGGTACATTTTCAGCAAGAGGAAATCCTGTATCCTTTGGCTATCACCCTCCTATTCCCTTATCCCTGCCCTTCTAGTTCTAAGTAACCTCTAATTTATTCTCTGCCTCTGGATTTCCTAGTTCTGGACTTGCATATAAATGGAATCATGTAGTGTGTGTTTTTTTCTTGCACTTAGTGTAATGTTTTCGAGGCTCATCCATGTTGTATATGTACTCTATTCTTTTGTATATCTGGATAATATTCTATTGCATGCATATACTACCTTCCATCTGTGTGATGGGTCTCTTGGGTTTTTTCATCTTTTGGCTACTATGTACAATGTTGCCATAAATATTCATGTACAAGTTTCTGTGTAGACAGTTTCCAGTTCTCTTAGCTATCTATACTTAGGAGTAGAATTTCCTTGTCCTCTGCTAACTTGTATTTCATTGACTGCCTGACTTTTTCTGCCTTTTTTTTTTTTTTAAGATTTATTTGTTTATGCGTACAAGAACTGGGGTACAGGCCAGAGGGGGCGGGGGGTGAGAGGATCCACCAGAGACAGAGCTGCCTGACTTTTTCAAAGCATCAGGACCATTCTACAATTCCACCAGCAGTGTGAGCTCTGATTTTCACTCATCTTCATCAACACTTGTTGCTACATGACTTTTTGATTCTAGCGGTGCTAGAAGGTGTGACGTAGGATGGAACATCTCTAGATTTAGTTGTTTATACTTCTATTAATTCTTTCAGCTACCAGTTATTAACCACTTGGGAGGCCTTGGGCTAGGTTTTGGAGACAAATCTTAAGGAGCAGGGAAACAGAAAATGAGATGCATCATGACACAAATATTTTAATGTTAATAAACCTCGACAAAAGCCATAAGTAGTAGGTGACTGATTGAGATCCATTTAACCTGTGTAGGTTTAAATTCAAGCTACTAAATGGGTACGATTAAAATATTTAGTATCAGCTTTATAAAAAGCCTCTCTTGAAGCGTGACAGCTTTCAGAGTGACTGTGAGTGAGCCCATCTATCTCTGGGAAATAGCCTTGGTTTTCACTCTCACCACTTCCAACAATGACAATATGGCAACTGTACATACTTTTCCTCTGTGATGTGGGGAAGACAAGCTGGTTGGTGATTGGTGAGATCAGAGAACATCTGATGACTTTCGGCATCCAGGTACCAAAGTGAATTTCATTTCTTACCTTGACTTTAGTAACCCTGCTTTCTTGGATTTTGCTTTTCCTCTTTATCAGAACCATTGCTTCTATTCTATGGTTTCTCCTAGCACTGATTCCCCTTCTCTATTCCTCTAGCCTCTAGCCAGGACCCCTCTAGCCTTTGGGGTTGTGGACCCTCTGGGCTGTGTTGCATTGGAGAAAGTTGTCCTCAGGCTGCTAGTCCCTTTTCGCTTAGATGCATTTAAAATGCACTGAGGGTGGGGGGGGGGAGGGCGCAGCAGGTTGAGCACCGCACTATGAAGCATCTGCTGCAGGGCAGCGCCAGTTCAATCCCCAGCCAGGGAGGGGACCCACATGGCACAGCAGACCTCTCCTGCCTTGCCGGCTGCTCCCCTCAGCAGTGTGCTTCAGTCAGTCTGCCTGTTCTGCTCCCCGCTCTGTCTCTGGTGAATCCTCTCAACCCTCCCCCCACCACAGCTCTGGCCTATACCCCAGTGCTTGTATGCATAAATAAGTAAACTTTTTTAAAGATGCACTGGGGCAGCGTGGACCTCAGGTACATTTTCTCACTCCCTCCTTTCCCCCACTGGGTAGAATAAACACGGAGCTGAAGCTCTTTGGCTGCTATACAGGCCAGAGTTCATCTCCTAGAACTGTCAGGGAAAAGAAAGGGCCTGCTGTAGATACACAGGCCGCCATCCTCCTCTTTGCCAGAATGAGGGACATTTCAGGTCCTGTGGCTTCTGCCCATCTCTCCTGCTTGTGAATACCTATTTTTATACGGTGGTGTTAATATCTGCACAACAACCAGACTTAATGTGCTCTCCAGTGTTTGGCTTTTGAGTTCTCCTGTATGGATCGCGGAGTAGATGGCTGAGGTCATGAAGTGGGGTGAGTGAGGGAAACAGGTGTCTCAAGTATCACCACACTTAAAGCAGTGCCTCACAGAAAGCCCTCTTTGGGGGCCCTGGGCAGCCACTTCTGCAGAAGAAAAGTTTCTTTACTCAAGAAATGACTGAGGCATGAATTGATCTCTTTCCACAGGGGTACGGCCTTAACAGGCACCTGGAGTGTGTATGTCTCCTTCCAGACCCGGTCCCAGGCACTGCCATGTGGGTGAGGCAGAGACTTTCCCTGCCCGCTCTGTCCTTCTCTGCAGGAGGCCTTTCCCAGTCACTTTGATTTAGGATGTAAGAGCTGCCGGGTTTCAGATATGGTGTCTCTGTGGATAGGCTGAGGGAGGACTTGGAAAATGTGGACTTGGCATGTAGAGGAGGGGAGAAGAGAATGAAGTTGGCTGTCTTTAAAAAACAACACAGTGGACGTGGTGAGAGCTCTCTAGCCGGAGGCCTATCAGGAGCAGAATGGAGGCCCACTTGTGATTGTCTGGCATTTCCGAGGAAAGTGGGGGCCCCAGCCAGGCCTCAAAACAGACTGGGATTATTCCCTGTGATTTGAGTGGAAAAAGTTCCTGTATAAAAATATTCCATCCGCTGCCCTTCCTGGTGCCTGAGATTCTAATCAAGCCACTACATGCTTGAGTGTGTGTGTGTGTGTGTGTGTGCATGTGTGCATTCCACATGTTTTAGGAAGTCTCAGTCTTGCCTGGTGAGGGTTTTGGGGTGTCTTGTGATCCCCTTGTAAGACGAGACTGTCCAGGAAGGAGACTCCTACAAGCGGATTCCAAGCATGCCCTGAGCAAAAAGGTGGGGATTAGCAATTGGGGATTAGGAAGAGGCCCTAGATTGAAGGTGGAATCCATAAGAAAAAGAAGAACCAGAGGAGGGGGGCTTAGGAGAAGCCCAGCCTAGGTCACTTTTCCCCAGGAGAAGAGGTTTATGCCAACATCCAGGGGAGATGGAGGGTAGGGCATTAGCGTCTCTGGGTGAGATGATCTCTTTTCCCATACCAGGCTGCTTCCAGGCTCAGACCTTGGCCTCTACTTCATGGTTTTCAAGTCAAGTGGAGGTGACTGATATCCATTTCTAGGAGCCAGAAACCTGGCATCACCGTGGGCTCCCTCACTCCAAGGGTCTGTGGAAGCCAGTCCCTACATCCCACAGGTTACGCTGCCTTAGAAATTGCCCTTCTGCCCCGCCCCTTCTCTTTGCCAGGGTGCTGCCGCTTCCCCAGCAGGCCCCAGGCCTCCAGCACTGCAGCCCTCCAAGCCATGGTCATGCTGCTGGGGAAATGGGCTTTTAAAAAAGGCAACGTCTTCATTTCATCTGCAGTTTAAAACCTTCCAATGCTGCCCGATCGCCTTCCAGATGAACTCTGACTTTTTCTGCCTCATGGAATCCCCAGCAACTTCCTTTATACCAAAGGGAACCCCTGAAATCACAAGGCCCTATCTCACTTCCCCAAAGACTTTTACATGTGCTTCCCCCTCTGCAGGGTATCTCTCTCCCTGCAGGTCATTCGGGGACTCAGTTCAGGTATCCCCTCTTCTAAAAAGCCAATCCTGATCTTGCTGTCTGGTTAGTTGGCTCAGCCAGCTCCAGGCGTCTGCATTGTCCTGCCTGCTTCCTCCCATCCACCACCTTTGAAATAGCAGACCTTCAGAGGTAGGGATGGTCTTAGGTTTTACATTTGGTGGCCTGGAAGAGGCGTGGTGGCCCAGAGTAGGGAATCTACAAATACCTGCTGGTGAATTAGCTGTTCTACAGGTGTGCTTGGGGTCTGGATGGCCTTTTACCCATGGGCTCATTTCTAAAATATACCCAACCAAGTCCCAAATTAAATGTGACCGTCTTCCTGGAGTCTCTCCCTCCCCAGACCGTTAGAAGTACTTGTTTCCTCTTCTGGGGTTCTTTGATATCTTTTGCCTCACCCTTGTTTTATACGAATTCATGGAAATCATGATACCATGAAATCTGGAAAACCCCAAAGAGTAGATGTGCTCAATAAACACTCAAAGATGCATCTTTGGGGTAATGGGCACCATGCCAGGAAAAGGAGGAGACTGGCTGCTTGGGCCGCCTTTCCCTTTTAAGTCTCATCAAGCAATTGCTCTGTGTGCTCCTGGGGTTGGGCCTGCTATCTTCATGCTCTCTCCAGAGGGATGGGAATTGCATTCTGAGAGTTGTTTCCATGTCTGGTTTATACTGTGCCTTCCTCATCAAAAGCTTCCAGGGGCGAGTGAATAAGGACCAAAGTGAATGGGAAGCAGCACACACTGGTTCTCTTGCACTACCTTGAGATGAGAGGTTTCCTAGGCCCGGCCCTGGGAGCACTGGCCAGGCCCGTAGTGAGAACTCTCCAAACCCCTTTGTACTTTGAGATACTGGGAGGGGACTAAGAACCCCTCTACCCATATCCTCCACAAAACCAGATTGCCATGCTAATGCTCCTTTTGAGCTCAGTGCTTAGATGTCAGAGCTGGTTCTGGGTCTTGGGAACCAGCATGGGCAGCCAGCTGCCAAGGCGTGACTGATTGTTCTGCGGATGAATGGAGGGGTTGAGAGTGAGTTTGCACTTGTTTTTTAAATACCACACGACCTAAAACTGTCAGCTCCCAGAGCCCACTGGATGGCCTTTGGGGTACGCTTCTCTTTCGAATGAACTCTGTTGTGAGGCCTGCATCTCTGACCTGACTTCTCTCTCTTCCTGCAATAGACCTTATAGTAGTCAGCAGGAAAGGTTGACACTCGCTACAGAAATGCCATTCTTCCCTGCTTCTGGATGAACATTGCTCCACAGTTTGGCTCATTGTCTGTTGAAATTGTCTCCAAATTTTAAAAGAGGAAACAGATTTGAGTGTCCCTTGTGGTTCAGGTACTTGAGTCCTTGGTCATACCCCAAATATTCCTTTGATAGGTGGCCTTGAACATCTACTTGAGCTGCGCCGGGCAGTTTGCTAGCTGATGTCAAGGCTGAATTCGAGAAGGCCACAGGAGATGGATTAACACGCTTGAGAAAGGCATCCTTCTTATCCTGGTCACTCACACTGTCCAGAGCAATGCCATCTAATAGAAATGCAACACGAGCCACATCAATAATTTTACATTTCCTAGCAGCCACATTAAAAAAAGTAAAAAGAAATAGGTAACATAGCTTAAATACCCTTTTTAAAATTTAACCTGGTAAGTGCAAAATATTGTCATTTCAACATGCAATCAATATGAAAATTACTAGTGAGAGGCTTTACATTTTTGGGTACTAAGAAATCAGAGAGCTTGTTATATGCTAGAAACTTGACATGTGTTATCTCTTATGATCCTGGAATGAGCCATATAAAGTACTTTTATTATTGCCATTTACAGTACATCTCATTTTGAACCAGACAGAGTTGAAGTGCTAAGTAGCCACATGTGATTGTGGATTCCACATTGGATGGTATAGCTTCAGACTTTCAATGGAGCGGGGCAGTAGTTTTTCTGGGCCCACTCTGCTGTCCATATTAAGCTCCCTAACCAGCTAGATCTAGAGCAGAGACATGGGGTGGGATGAAGTATATTCAAGTATGTGAATATCAAGCAGTCTTTAGAGATGGCATTTTAGTGTCTTGATATCACAATTAGCAAGGGGATCTATTTTGGGTTTAAGTAGCTGTGTGGTCCCTAACCCAAACAGCCTTTTTGTTTGTTTGTTTTGTTATCATCAAATGTATTCTTTGCTCATTTTTCTTATACTCAGAGATATATAAAACTAAACTTGGTGGATAATTTCATTTCTGTTGTGTCCTTTTACCCCCTATGTTCTCTATCAGGATTCCTTATCATTTTCTGATCAGAGAACAATTGTCTATATAAAATAGTAATCAATGTGCACTGAAAGCTTGTTATGTAATAGAAACCTGACATGTTTATCTCCTTCAAACCTGGAATGAGCCATATAAAGTACTTTTATTATTGCCATTTTTTAGATGAAGAAACAGACATTCAAGTTGCTAAGTAAACTTGCCCAAGATAAAACAGCTGGTAAGTGGGGAAGTCAGGCAGGTGGACCCAAGGACACACTTGTAGCCATGAGCGGTCCTTCCATGCAAAACTAACTAAAACAACAGCGTCCCAAGCTGTTCGAGGTACTTGTATCCTTCCACTAGGTCAATTCTAAGTCCCTTGCTTTTGATCATTCTGACAAAAATGTCTTTTTGTAGGCAGGATCGGTACATTTTAAAGCCTATTTGGATACTTCAGCCTCATTGCAGATGTGTTAGGCCATCTGCAAGTTGGCAGGTAGAACCCACCATGTAGTGGAAAAAATCTTGATCTATGATATAAAAATAACATTTAAAATAATAACTCTCATATTAGAATTGACTAAATGTAGATTTACAACAATTCTGCTCATTTAAGCCATCCCTAATATTGATAGAGTTAAATGACATTCCATTAAGTTACAAAAATCAAGGCTATTCCATTTTTAAAAAACCCTGTTTTTAATTCATTGGATTTTTTTTTTCCAATCCAATCTTCAGAAAATGTTACTTAAGTTTTGAAGTTCTGGATTAAGATTTCTCAAGATGAGAGGTGATCTGGTCTGCTGTTTTCAAGTGTGCCAGGTAGTTATGAATTATGCTGGTTTCTGTATCTGGGCCTTAACACAGCAAATTAAGGTACATGCTTTTAAGATATATTTCTCTTTAATAGTAGTGATATATGTTTTCCTTCTCTTTCATTAGATTGTAAGTCTTATTCAAGGCAGTCTCCATAGTTCCTATTTTTTTTTTAAATCTAGTTGTATATATTTGAATATCTTGTTGTCTTTCAATCTGAATTGCTGTTGTTTTGATATCATAGAGAGGCTGGTGGGAATTCTGACTGATTCTACGAACTCATTACACCTTCTTGTGTCAGAATATAATGATTGCTTTTTCATGCTGTCCAGGCTTTACCACGGGCAAAGCACCAGATTTTGAACCAGTCTCTTGACAAATTAATAAAGAAGGAATTTTTGTAACTTTAATTTTAGAAAAGGGGATAACTTTTTCAAACTGCAGGATGCTGTGCAAGTAGTTACAAAGCAATCTATAGAACTTGACTCTGTTATTAAGTAGGCAGAAAGAGAGGGTGAAGACAGTCAAGTCAACCACAAACACACTGAACAACCCTACTCTGTTTATCTGTATCTACCAGTGTGTGGAGTTGAACTCTCAAAGTTCTGGACATTTAAAAGAATTTTTAATTGTATTCATTGCCTTGAGAAGAGCTGGGAGAGAGAGGGCATAGCTTTGAAGAGCTGGCAATTTGGCCTCTTCTCTCCTCCTTTTACCCCTCCTCCACTATCTTAGCTATTTGACCTGATTAAACAACTTTGGGATGGTAGCCAGATTTCTGTATGCAAACGAGGCCCCTATTCATGATTTAGTGCGATTTCATCCACCCAAACTTCCTGGCTGCCTAGTGGAAGTCTGACTTCACAGAAGTCACCCAGTTTTGTCGAGCGATCGTCAGTGAGCAGTTCACACTGACTTGAGGCAGACACAGACTCTGTGAACGTCTCAGGTCACACCGGATTATTCATTAGCAAATTCTTTTCACTTCTGTCTAAGAAATGAAAGGTGACGCTAGAGTCGCGAGTGCTACTCCACAAAAGGGGCAGCAACGTCCAGTCTAGGTTCGTAGCAGGAAGCGTTCCCAAAAGTTACCTTAAACCTCCCCTAACCCTAAGCCTAAAAGGTCAGAGCGCCAGGTCCTGCTTAGTTTCCCAGCCAACTGGAGTCTGATCATCTGGGAAGTTTCTGGAGTGTGGAGAGAAAGAAGGGGTGGTAGTGGGGAACCGCAATGAGTGATCACCTCTCCTTACGTAACGAAAGCCCTGGCTGCAGGAAAGAGAGCCTGACATTGAGACATTCCATGGGGAGGGGAGTTGCTGTCCTGGAGTCTCCAGGAACAGCGGCGGCAGTTCCAAGAAACCGAGAGAAGGTGGCCGAGATAAAGAAAGCACTTCGGGAATAAGAATATTAAAAAGCCTCAGGACCCGGAGCGTTAGCAAAAGGCAGGGCACGTGTAGCAATTTGTTAGACGGAACGGCAGCCTTCCAACTTTTGCAAGGGAACTAGGGGATTTGCCCTTTGGGAGATTACAGACGCAAGAGCAAAGCCAAAAACTAATGAATGGGGTTCAGTGGTTTGTTGGCAATTCTGAACTATTCCTGTCCGGGAGCGCAAACTCAGTAGTCATTTAGAAAGTAGGAGCTCAGCCCAAACTAGAATACTCTCCCGTGCGTTTCCACTTTCCCTAATTCAAAGAGGAGCTGCTCGAGCGATACTGTCCCTTTAAGACCTGCTCGCTCTCGGGCTCTACAAAAGGGAGTGACCTCTGGGCTTTGACAGCTCCCCTAATAACTACCATCGTGCAGGCCCCGCCCACCTGGCGACCAGCCGCGCCGATTGGCCGGCGGGCCGGTATCCCGTGCTCTGATTGGCTCGCCGCTTCCCCTGAGCGAACCTTTAGAACTCTGAGACAGACAATATTCTGTTACATTGTAGCAAAATGGCGACTGTCATTCACAACCCCCTGAAAGCGTAAGTAAGACTAAAAAATGTACATATTCCGCGTGGTTTCAATATGAAAAAAAAGGCGCCTTCTGCGTGCCGAGCGCTGCCAAGGCACGGCGCTTGCAGGCGCCTGCAGCCGCGGCGGGGCTTCTCTCTTTTCTTTCAGCTCTTACTTCTTCATCTTTTTTCCCCCAACGCGCAGAAATGTCAGGAGATGCAATTAACAAGAAGAAAATTGTGACATTTGTGTTCTGCTTAATTGGCGGACGGCGAGAGAGGGGTTATCCGCTGGGGAGCCGGGCGGCGGAGCGCTCTACAGCCAGGGGGGTCTTGGGCAGCTCAGGGACCGCACGGTCCCCCGAGAGTCCAGCCTTCTCCCGAGGCGAGCGCGGCGTGGGGGCGGCCGGGCGGGGGGCGAGCGGCTGGCCGGGGCCGCCCGGGTGCACTTGGCCGAGCCCCGCGCCTCCGGAGCCCGCGGTCCCCGCCCGGCTGCTGGGTCCGCCGGGGCAAGCGGACCGCGGCCGCTGCGGAGTTTGCAGGGCGCTCTCCGTCTTCGGATCGCTTGCGGGGAGTTTGTGCAAACCTTCCGGAGTTGCGAGGACCGCTGGGGGAGCGCCGGGTCCCGGGAGCCCTGCGGCCCAGGTGGTTGCCCCGGGCTTTCCTGCCGGGGCAGCCCCCGGAGCGTGACGGCGCTCCGGGCGGCCGCGGGTGTGTGTGTGTGTTTGTGGGCGAACTGGCGGTAGTGAATTAACGACTCGGGTTAACTTGGGGTTGTTTGAACGCTAGGAAGCTGTGGGTCTTATGAATGGTGCTCTGCCCCCTTGGGGTTCAGAGCCTTGGCGGGAGGAGAGGCAGCGTGGGGGTCCTGGCCTGAGCCGGCGGCGTCTGCTCCCGGCTGGAGCGAGGGGCAGGTGCCTCTGGCCGCCGCCGGGAGACTTTGAGCGGACGCCCAGATCCGGGACAGAGGGGGGCGGGCTGGGCGAGGACTCGTGGGGGCCAGTCCCCGGGTCCGACAGCCAATTCCTGCCTGTCTGCCTTCCTCTCCTTTTCATCCTGGCTTCCTTCCTTCCTTCCTTCCTTCCAATCGGTGGAACTGTTAAGCCGCCAAGTCCGCTTGCGATCGCAGAGCCGGGGGTGGCTTCGGAAATTAGCGTCGCTCTCAAAGGGGTGGTATTGGCAGTGGTGTTGGCAGAGGGGAGCTCCCAGAGCGTCGCCGGGAGACGTGTGGGCTCGGGATCCACGCCCCGGGGACCAGGACTTCCCAGCTGGGCTGCAAGCCGCGGGCGAGGGGAGGGGTAGATGTGGCTGCTAGTGGAGGGCCGTTTGGTGCGTGGCGGGTGTCCACCCGGCTTCTTTCAACTCTGCGCATCTGCATCTGCACCCGACTCCCGCTGGAGTTGAAAACCAGGTTCACGCCGGGGGGCGTCAGGGGGATGCGAAGGAACTCGCCGGGAGAATGAGAGGTGTTTGCACTAGCTCGTCCCTCCTCTGTAGGGGTAGGAACGCCCCAGGTCTCGGAGTTTTAAATGTACATAGTAAAGCTGCTGTTAACAGGACATTGGGAGCTGAGGCTGGTGAGGGAGGAGCTCCTGGCTTCAATTCTGGCTGGGAAGCTTGGCTACATTGTACTTGGACACCACGGCGTTTCACCCAAGAAAGAAAATGTTTCATGGCAGAATAAATGGGCGTAACTTCGTTGCATCCTCGCTCCGCGTCGCTCGCGCTGCCACCCCGAACCCACAGCTGATAAGCAGTTACCCCATTTCCAGCCGAAATCACATAGCCGCGCTGATGCCACCTGGTAAACTCAAGTTGGACAAATCTATTTCACATGTGCGCCAGGTTGGTTTTCTTCTGGGAAAGCGGTCCCGGTGTTACCGTGGAGCCCGCTGACGTGCAGGCGGGCGCGGCATCTCCACGCTCCCTGGTTCCCCTCCTCACTCCAGGTTTTGTTTTTGTGTTTCGGACTGTGGGAGGGTGCGTGTCTGGGGAGGGTGTCTGTAGATAGAAGTGGGCGGAAGCGGCAGGGAAGCGGGCTGGTTAGTGGAATTAGTTCTGAATTATGATAGCTGTACTTTTATAATTGGAAGTTGCAATGTGATGTATTTGGAATTCGGTGTCGTCACGCACGCACACACTAGCCTACCCACTACATCCTCGCCTGCTTTTTTTAGGTAGGAGTCGAGTGGTCATTTAAAATTAACCGCTGCTTGTTTGCATCCCAATTCCTTTCCCTGGGGGAAAGAGGGTGTAAACAATACCCAGGACTGGCCGAGCTTCCAGAGCGCTGGACGGTTTTTAAACTCCTAACGCAGGAGCACACACGCTATTGGGAGACGCCATTTGCCTTTATCTTAAAATACAACATGTTTAATAAGGCATCTAATATTTTTATTTGTTTTTAAAAGTTGCTGATCTGGAAACAATACACACGTGAATAAATTATGCATGGGATAAATTAGAACAAAGCGCAGAGACACGTCAAGCTGATGGGATGGATGGTGGTGTTGGGAGGAGGGGAGCAGGGAGAGTGGTTTGGAGAGCTATGTTTTTATCCTCATGTGTCCCTCCTGACAATGAAACGGAGCTGAACAACATTAGCATTTTCTCTGTGTGCATTCTGAGTCTTGCTCTCTCCTCCCCTTAAAAAAAAAAAAAAAAAAAAAAAGAGCCACCACTACCAAACGCCCCCTACAGAAACTGGTCACACAAAGGTTTCCTCCAGGATGGGGGATAAAGTACTGCTACGTAATGTACTGGGAACAACTCACTCGGTTTCAGGCAGCACCTCTGCAGGGCTCTGCTTACGCTGAGTGTGGACCATTTTATTTATTTATTTTTATACTATCCTAGCTTTTTCCACGTGGAACTTTAAATAATTCAGTAGCGCCCTAACTGGATGGCACAATCTCTTTGCTTTGGGGTCTTCTGTAGGTTCCCCTATCCCACCCCCCACCCCCCCAGCTTAGGGAGACTCGTCTCTTCTCTTAGCAATTTGGCTTTCTTCCTGCCTGTCTTTGATCTCCCCTCAACTCCCTTTCTTATTCTTCCTCGTGTTCCCTTCACCCCCTTCTCTCTGAAGCTGACAGCCTGGCTTCTCTCTCTGTTGTCGCCTTTAACATCTTATTACTGCCCAACAGGGTGTTAGAGACAGAAACAGGAGCCGCCTGGACTGATCAGATCACAAAGGGGACGCAGCAGGTGGCCCCACAACCAAGCAGTCACATCTGGACAAATAGAGTTGAAAAGCACTGATGGACATGTAGGATGTGTAAATGTGTATTACACATTATTTAATTTAGCAGCTACATTGCCTGAGCCTAGATGTGTGAGAATCCCCCTTACTTCCTACCACTGTAGGGAAGATAAGGGTGACTTGGTGAAGTAAGCACATGTAGTTCACATAATTATGGATTTGATAAAAGTCTGTGTGTAAGTCAATCACTTATATATTGTATTGGTTAATTCTTACATATTGAGGAAGCATATGCTCTTAATATAAACACTAATATTATTTGATATTCTAAGTCGGGTAAACAAGTCTCCCCCAAATCTGCTATCAGCACTTTAAACAACTTACTTTTTATTAAGTTTTCAAAACCCTCCTTTCTATACACTTAACTGGAAATGTCTGCCACCTTCTGCCAGACTTGATTATGCACATATGTATCTATTATTATAACTGCCTACTTAGGAAAGAATAACTGTTATTATTATTTAATTATCCCATATAAACCAACAGGGCTTTACCTCAAGAAACTATTTGTTCATAAAGAATGGAAGCAATAAACACTTATGTCATGCTTATAACTGAACCTACAAATACATAATCTATTGAAAAGTTCTTTTGTAAGGAGTTACTCTTGCTGGGATATAGATATTTATACCCTCTTTTGTTATTTTTTAAGGATACAACTGTAGGAGAAGTAGTTCTAACACTTAGCCCAGGTCAAACAGCAGGTCATGTGTGTAGATGAACCTCAGATCTACCTTGCTTTATCCATTGTGTGATCTGGATACAGTGTGTTCTAATCTAAAGTGCATTTGTACATTTGAGAGTCATATCATTGTCTCCTCCTAGAAGCTAGGCCTGGCTCTTTCTGTGGCACTCAGTTGAGATATCAGAGAGGAGGGCACTCAAGGGGATACACATTCCTGGTTCTAATCTCTTAGTTTTCTATTGAGGTCGGGAAGGTGGGTATATACTAAGTGGGGAACACTAGGATGGGGCTTTGCAAACTTGCAGTCTTTTATGGACATTATATTAGCCCCTTATGAAAAAGGACCCTCAGACATTTTAAGCCAACAGATGCCTAGGAACCACCTTCTCCATCTGCTTCTGGTTGCTGATAAAAAAAAAAAAAAAAAAAGCCTTAAATTCTCCAAACTTCATTAGCACACATTATTTTTCAGTGGGAAGAATGTCTGGATTTGATGAGATACCCATAAAAGTTATTAATTTCTACCAGGACCCAAGTGAAGGCACTGTCCTAGGGTAAACCTCTGAAAATTGTCTGGCTTGCAGACCACCTGGGAGACAGCCAGTGAGCACCAGTGGAATGGGAGCTGCCAGTTCCATCAGGTGGGCTGGAATGGAGGGCCAATTTCCATGCATCCGTCTCATCTTGCTGGGACTTTTTGGGATCATGCAGGTAGCTGGAATTTGAATACATCTGAGAAAGACCATATTATCTAAAAGTGTTTCAGAGCCATCTGCTTAGATTAATGCAAAAATAAAATGCCCATGGGCAGGGTGCTTTGTTCTGAGCATGCGCTAGTAAAAGACAGGAAACTGAGGCTGATGTTTCACTTTTCAAAAGTTCAGCCATGCCCATTGGGGAGGTGGTGGGGGGCCAGGTCATAAAAAGGCACCAGAATCCAGGCCTGTTTATTATCCCAACCTCGCAAAGTAACTTCTGTGGTTTCTGAGTGTTCTGAAAGTCACTGGAAGACAGAAGTGTAGCCAAATGTGGCAAGGCCCTGGCCAAAGAAACACCACAAACACTGAAATAGTTTTTGCCCAGCTAGGGTTTTCCAGCAGGGGCCTATGTAAGCATGACCCTCGCTTAAAATAGTCTTTAAGTCTGTAGGTGTTTAACCAGGAAAGATAATAGTGGCCTGGCTGTGCGGTGTGGGGAGGAGGGTAGGTGAGTCAATTAAAACCATGGTGTGGTCTGGAACTCTGGAAAGATTAGTGTCAAACAGCAAGGGAGACTGATATTGTGATAGTGTAAGTTCCCAAGTTTTCTTTAGTTGTGTGAGTGACTGGGGAGAGATGAGGTGTTGTGGTGTTTTTGTAATTTGTTTTTCTTATTGGTCGGGTTACTAGTGTTTCACAGTCTGTCAAACCATATGGATGAATGGAGCTAGCATCGTAAAACTGTCACCGAGGGAAGGTTTTGGAAGCCTGTGATTTGCATCAGTTTTAAAAGCAGTGGTTAGGAGGTGTGTGTGGGGGGTGGTGGGAAAAAGAGGAGCAGGCTGTGTTGAGAATTTCTAGGTGAGTGTTTGTGAATAGTCATAGTGGCATGGGGTGACAAGGGAAGAGAGAAGCCTTGAGGAGGCTAAGACTTAGGAGCTATGTTTGAAAGCAGGGAGGGGTGAGCGGATTAGGCTCAGAGCTCCTAATAATGGGGTTCAAATAGCCCACATAAGTCCTCCACCACCCAGGCCTGGGTTCTGAGCCTGCGGAACAATGATGGCACATGTCTGATCCCCCTTGTGCACCCCGTCCTCCCTCCCTGTATCCAGAGACTGCGGTCATCTCAGGTTGCTGTGAAACCAGTGGGTTTTTAAAAAAACGTTGTTGTTCTTGTTATTCACCTCAAAGATCTGCTGTTTGTAGTAATTGCAACTGGACGCTCCAGCAGAAAAGGTTTCCCGATTCCCAAACTTTCACCTGCCATCGATGTGGTCCTCTCTGTCTGTCAAGTTTCTTTCTTACCTTGTCTGGTCTTTTGTAGCTTTGATGACTTGTGGTAATGGAGGAGAAGCAGCTTCTGGAGAGGATCCCAGAGGCCTGAGCTCTGCCCCCACACACCTAGTTCTGTGATCTTGGACACATCTCTGAGCTGTGTATTTCTTGTCTTGAAGATGAGGGTGATTCACCTGGATTTCCCACATCCCTTTCAAGTCATACACTTTGAGGCTCTGACTGTGGTCCATGAGGACGGGGGAGACAGTCAGGGGCCAGAGTCGGAATTCTTCTTTAAGTGTGACTTTAAAGGGGAGTTTTTAAGACTGGGAGACTCATCCTTTGCCACCTTGTGCTACTGGTTGGGTTCTAACCAGGATGGAACTTCCTCTCCCCTCTCAGGGCCTCAGGTTGAAGACCCTTTAAAATTCCGGCTTTCTTCTGATTCTCCCTTTTAAACACTTCTCATGAGCTCCCCAACCGGAGGATGGATGAGGGAGGAAAGAAGTGGGAAGATGAATTGGTCAATTTTACTGTTTATAAGCAATCAGATAAAGTTTTTGGTTGTGAGAAAGACTGGAATCAGTGAGAGCATCAGTCTTTTTCTTCCTCTATTTTTTAAATGTGTGAAGGGAAAGGAGACCAAGAAGACTTTTCCCCTTGGATTTCACTTATCCCTAATCTCCTGGGACCTGTCTCCTCCCCCACCATGGGGCCCAGCCAAATGAACCTGGAAATAAACTGTACAGTTCACTTTCCTGTGGACAGCTGCAGATGCCTGGCTGTTCAGTGAGCTGCAGTAGATGGACCTGTAATGATGTCTCACTGAGCTTCCTCTAGCGCTCCCCAAGTTACTGCTGAGGAAGTGGAGGAGCCCCCCAGACACAGGAGCTGTTCAGACCCAGGAGGGTATTAGCAGTATCTAAATCGGAAATCACTGCCTTGCCTTCAGTGACACGGCTCCAGAAATCCCAGGCTCCTTTGGGGCTGGTGGGTGTCTGTCAGGTTCTCCTTTGATTGAAAGCTCCCTGGGTAATTTTCTGTAAGCCTAAAGGAGGAAGGGGGGGTTGTAAAACTCATCTCAGAATTCACAGAAGCTGGTGTATAAATTCTGAGACTTAAGCAAAATGAAAGAAAAACCAAATGATCACCCTGACCTCCAGCAGAGAGAGGCAGCCCCTTAATTTTTTTCCTAATTGTGGTAAGATATGCATAACATACAGTGGACCATTTCAACCATTTCTAAGTGTACAGTGGAGTGATGCTAAGTGCTTCTGGGATGTGTAGCATCTCACCACTGTTTATTTACAGATCCATTTTTAATCTTCCCAGATAGACACTCTGTACCTATTAAACAATAACTACCCACTCCCACTTGCCCCTGACTATACACCCTGCCCGGTTCCTGGTAACCACCTTCTACTTTCTGTCTCTATGAATTTGTACCTATTGTCTCTATTCTAAGTGTCTCCTAAGTGGAATTATGCACAATTTGTATTTTTGTGACTAATTTTGCTTACCATGTTTTCAAGGTTCATCTCTGTCATAGCATATATCAGAGTTTCTTCCCTTTGTATGGCTGACTAATATTCCATTGTGGTGTAGACCACCTTTTGTTTATCTGTTCATACAAAGGTGGACACTTGTGTTGCTTCTGCTTTTTGGCTACTGTGAATAACATTATTATGGACGTGGGAGTATTAGTAGATGTTTGAGTCCTGATTTCAGTTCTTTTGGGTCCCCTTCATTTTAGACTCTTTAAAATTGATCGCTTCTCGGCCTTTTGGCTAAGATGAAGTGTAGACTCTTTAACATTGACGTGCACATTTCTCAGTAGCACAGGTAAGCTTCACCTTATAAACGTAAAGAAAAAATATAATGGTATCACAGAATTCACCCTCTTTATCTCTGCTAGCTTCGCTCATGGGAAAGCCACTATTTTGTGTGTGTGTGTGTGTGTGTGTGTGTATGGGGGGGTGTGGGGGAGGTGAATGCCCTGGGAACCCAGAGACTCACTTCTCTCACCCCTCCCACAAGGATTGCCTTTGCCTTGATTCTCCCCACAAAGTCCTCTTTCCCTTGAGGTCAGGGACTCCATGCAAGGTCCAGGATTGGGGCTGGGAGGCTGCAGGAGCTGAAGCCACAGTCGTTAATTTGGTGAAGCAGGAAAGGCAGTTGTCCTAGGCAGAGTGGGGGCTCCATGAGGCCCCAGAGGCCGAGGATGCCCCTTGGGAGCTAGGACAGCGCGAAAGGCAAGAGCTAGCCAGCCCGTCAGGCCCATCTTTTCCTAGAGTGAGATGAGCTGTATCTCCTTTCTTCCTCTCCCCTGCTCATCCTGCAAAGGGCCCTCATGAAATAATGGATGTGAAAACATTACAGAAGGTGTAAAGTGCAAAAGTGACGTGTTATTAGAACTGCAAAATTTCCTGTAGCTGACTGAGGCCTTCTCAGAGTCTACCTCATCTGTTAAACATAACTTTAGTATCTTAAAACTAAAATAAACATTTTTTTTTAAATCTTGTGTGGTGCTGGCTCCACACTTCACATCTCATCATTGTTTCTCAGGAAATGCACCACTTAGCTTTACTCATCCAGCTGTGTGTAAATAGCTGTGGCACCTCAGTGGGATTTTCCTGTGGTCTGGGTTTGAAATAGGTGAGACTTTGAACTTAGGGGAAACCCTCATTTCATTTCCCCTTGTCAGCCCTGAACCGAGTCTACCAGTAAAATCAGAGGCAGCAGAAGCTGGTGAACAGAGGGCTTTCCTGGACTTGGGCCCTGTTCGTCCTCCAGTCTCTGGATCCTCCTCCTATTAAGATGCCTCTAGGGGGAGGCTGGATCTTGAGTCTGCTAGTGAGCAAGGAGGGCATGCTGTGACAGAGGAGATCAGTGGCAGGAGATGGTTCTTTATATAAAAGTAGACTCTGGAGACCGTGGTGGCTGGATCAAATCTCAGAACTACAGTTCTGTCTTGGTTGCCAGCCTTACAAATGCTACTGACTCAACTTGCTGCAAAATGACAACATTCCTGTACTTTATAAAGCCAAGTGAGTAAGAAACGTCTTCCTGTTGCTGGTTATCCCCAACCAGCCACTCCTGGCAGGTCTTTGTTTGCTGCCAGGTGAGCCCAGTGAGAACTTCTCTCCTTTGGCGCTCTCTTCATCCTGTCCTGGCCAGTTCTGATGGCCAGTCTGCCCCTGAAGTAATAGCATTGCAGCCTCCCTCCCTGCCTTGGGGAGCTTCTACTCCAAGGAAGGTCTCCAGACTGTCTCTTTTCCTTTTCTTGTTCTTTGGCAGGGCAAAAGCAGGCTGACTGTTCCCCTAGGCTTCTCCTAGGGAAACCACTGTTGGTGGGGTGGGGGCTGGGGGGGAGGACAGGGTGGATGGGATAGTGGGAGTGGAGAGAATATATTCTCTCCTGCTAATTATTTTCCCTGAGGACTTAGCCAATGCAGAAGCATCTATTATCGTGGGAGCGCTCTACGGTGGTTCTGCCTGTGATGAATGCTAAGTGGAAACAAGCAAGAAAAATTAACAGGCTGCTGCTTCTGTCCACCTAATTAAAATGCATATCCAAATGCATAATTCCTTATGTTTCCCCATGCACACACTCCCCTTCCAATCCCAATTCTATGGAGGAGGGGGAAAAAAAAAAACAAACACTTTCCCCCAATCATTTCTCTTGATTATATTTCCATGAAGGAAAAACTGGAGGGTTCCCTCAAAATACAGAAGGGCTGTTCTTAAAATACTTCTAAAATTCTGTTTTTAAAACTTAGGTTGGGTCTGAAAATTCTGAGCTGTTTCTTTGTTCAATATGGAAAAATGTAAACTTTATCTGACTGAAGAATAAAGGAGGAAGGAAGCAAGGAAGTATGGAAGGGAGGAAGTACGGAAAGAAGGGGGGGGGTAAGAAAAAGCAAGAAAGTAAAAGGAGAGTAAGTACCATTTCTGCTGACCTTTTAGTTTTGTGCTGTAAGTGTGGCTTAGACAAAAAGAATTTGGAAGTTCTCTTCTATCTCCTATTTCCTGACCTTGCTTTCCTTGACTTTACACTGCTTTTCCTCCCCAGTAACCCCCCAAAAAACATAACCCAGGGGTCCTAGAGAGATTTTAGACTGCATCCACCTCTGCAGATCTGGTGGAGAGATAAAAGCCAGAAGCCTCAACTCGAGGGGCCAATCAGAGATGCTGACCTTATAGTCTCAATCTGTTTTGAATCAAACAACACATCTTCATCATTCTCTTCTTCCTCTTTGTTCACCTGGAGGATCACATTCCCCCCTGCAACTTTATTCAGTGGTCACAAAATATTTAATAAAGCCCTAAACTTTTAACGTCACTGCCATCTCTGGCTTCACCCCTTCCTTGGCCAGCCCCCGCCCCCCCCCCCCCAACCCCCNGGTCACAAAATATTTAATAAAGCCCTAAACTTTTAACGTCACTGCCATCTCTGGCTTCACCCCTTCCTTGGCCAGCCCCAGCCCCACCCCCCCAAACCCCTTGACTGCCCTCCACAACAGCCCCAGCTGTTGATTTATCAGGCCGGCTGGCTCAGCAGTGCATGGAGATTGCTTTTAATTAACTCTCTTCATTTTCCCCAATCTTCAGGGAGCAGCAGCCCTTTAATGATTTTAATATTTTATCTGGATTTATATCCGCCTTATTTGTTGTTGTTTGACTTCCGCATTTGTCCTTCCTGAAATGCTTCCAGGCTGATATATTTATTTGCCCTTTCCTCCCCGGCCCCCAAGACTTTTCTGGAGATGGGATGATAGATTCCAAAGAAAGACCTGTCTTCTCAAATTCTGCACCTCCTACTCTGGGAGAGGCGCCCGCCTGGGGTGTGATGGATTGTTCTCAAAAATCCAGTCTCACCTGACTTTTAGCTGGAGTCTTGCTGTGAACATCTGAGTTTTAGAAAGTGAGGTCTCTTTGTCTCTGTTGTGCTTGCTGCCTCTGGAGGGAGTGAGCTGCTTGGGACAGTCCGGTGAAAGCTGTCCCCCCCTTAGCTGTATTTGAGGTTTCTCATCCTTCCGCTTACCCTCCTTCAGTGGAGCTGCTGGGATGATGACTTCAGGGTGGGGTTGGGCACAGGTCCAGATAAGCCTTCCTGCCACTCCCCAGGTCCTTAGGTAAGGCTGGGACCTGCTCAGCAACTGCTTAGAAGAGTAATTGTAGGTAGGTCTGGAAGAGGAAGTGCAGACGTACAATTGTCTTTCGTCTGCTTTCTCCTCCAACCCTCAGTTCCTGTCCCTGTGCTCACTCTTCAGAGGTGGGGAGACCTACACCTTCCCAGCTCCCCCTTCTGCCTCCTTTTGACTGCAAAGTCTCCTTCCTTCCCTTAATAGTTCCTGAAAGGGCTGGTGTGCAGGCTTGCGTGGGGTCAGCGTGTCCATTGAATGCCCTTTTGGTATCTGAGTTTGGTGATGTGTCTTCAGGGTTACCTGTTGCTAGGCAACTGCCAACTAAAGTTTGAACCAGATCCGGGCATTGCAGCGAATTGCCCTGGGTGACTTGTATCCACATTTAGGAACTTGGCTTTGCAACGCTGCCTCTGGGAAAGGAGGATGAGAAGACATTCCTCCTTGTGCCTTTATGGAAGAGGTATCCGAAGTCTGGCCCAGTGCCTGGCACACAGTCAGGGCTTGCTGGCAAATGCTTGTTTTGGTGATGAAAATGGCGATTTCTTCCGGTCTCTTTGCATTCATCCCTTTCTGTTCGTTCGGGAAGCCTGTGATGTGTCAGATGCTAAGTTTTGTGTGGGATCCAGAGCTGGAAAACCACGGCTTCTCACCAGAGTTGGTGTTCAAGCCGTTCAGTGTCCCGCTGAATGTTTCTCCTTCGTTTTTCCTTGGTAAACATGGACCCTTTCGACAACCCTGAAGTTGTGGATCATCTCCCTAGGAAAAAGTGCTCATTACCTATGGTTTTATGACCTTGAGGAGCCATCAGTGGAGACTCTAGAGGTCTGTGGGCTCCAAGTTCAGAACTTCAGAACGAGACACCTGGGTGAGCGTGTTCTGTGGAAAGGCTGCTCTGACCCTGGCTCAGAGAGACTGTCTCCTATCCTCGCTGTCACTGCACCGAACTGCGTGTGGCTCCTCCAGCCCATCCTGCCCCCAGATGCACTTGATGAATATTTCCCTGCTTGTCTCCAGACACTTCAAACATCTCCTACCCCTAGGGAAGCGCTCGCTGACCCTTGGGTGGAGTTGACCACACATGCTCCATAGAGTGTTCTTCTTTCTCACCATTGAAATACTCAACTCTGGTTCGTTAGATGGGAAGGCCCTGAAAGGCTGGACAGTGGCCACCTGTGCCTTTCTATCTCCAGGACTCAGCCTAGCAGGCATGTTATTAATGTGTGGAATAAGTGAGCTTGTGAAGCCAAGCCAAGAGGCAGACACATAATTTGCTTCTAACCCTTTTTTTTTTTAAGGATTTATTTTTTATACATGTAAGAGCTGGGGTACAGGCTAGAGGTGCAGGAAGTGAGAGAACTCACCAGAGACAGAGTGGGGAGCAGAACGGTCAGACTGACTGAACCACACTGCTGAGGGGAGCAGCGGGTGAGGCAGGAGAGGTCTGCTGTGCCATGTGGGTCCCCTCCCTGGCCAGGGATCGAACTTGCACTGCTGTGACAAGATGCTTCATAGTATGGGGGCCTCCCTGGTGGCACAATGGGTTGAGCATCACACTATGAAGCAAACCGCAGCCACTGCAGCACAAGTTCGATCCCTGCTGCTGTTTGGGGTGGGGACCCACATGGCGCAGCAGCAGACCTCTCCTGCCTCGCCCGCTGCTCCCCTCAGCAGTATGTTTCAGTCAGTCTGCCTGTTCTGCTCCTCACTCTGTCTCTGGCAAATCCTGTCATCCCCCTACACCTCTGGCCTGTACCCCAGTTCTTGTATGCAAAATAAATAAATCTTAAAAAAAAGATGCTTCACAGAGAGGTGCTCAACGGGCCCTACCACCAGGGAGGCCCTGCTTCTAACCCTTCAGAGTAGACGTGTTTCTCATTCTCTCCCTTTTCTGTGTGAGTTTAGAAGAGGTAGCAAAATTCCTTCTCTCCAGTTCTTCAGTTGTAGGACTTGGCAAACAAACCTGAGCTTGGCCTTGCTCGCAGGAAACATGTGCAGCTGTGGTGGGGGTCTGCACCGTTTTTTCTAGCCCCTTGTTTCTTAACCGCTTCATCCTTGTAGATCTAAAAAACTTGACTTTATCCTCTTTGGCCTTGGGAAATAAAGGCCAGCCTTTCTGCTTTGCTTTCTTTCAGGGACCAAGTAACCTGAGGCTTGGGAATAGCTGCTGATAAATCAACATTTTTACTGAGTACCTACTATGTGCTCAGCAGGTGTGGGCTTTCCTTTTCCCTTATTTATACCTGAGGACGTTTCTGGGTTTTTAAGTTGGAGGAGACCAGAGGATGTGAGAGTATAATGGTTAACTCATTTGAATCTGGGATCTGGTGTGAGTCTACCACCCCTCCTATGGAGCTCTGCAGGTAACTATAGCCTCGTTACTGTTTTCATATACATACCTGTTGAGACAATGCTTTTTGTGTACTTACACGGGACCAGTGACTCAACCTCCCAACCCTGTCCAGTGCGATCTATGGACTTGACAGGGACATGAAAATACTATACCAGCTTTTATGCAAGAGCTTTTCATGCTGGGGTGTTAAAAATATCAATTTTACTTTTGTATGTCCTCTTACCTCCCCACCCACCGAATCATTCACGGTTGGGGCTATTTGGAAGAAGGTACTGCCCTGGAGAGAACTGGTTTTGTCACGAGGAAGGCGAAGATCCCCGGTGGAGACCCGTGATCTGAGTTGTTTAAATGCGGATCCTGGTTGGCTAGACAGACAGCCTTCAGCATGGACAGCCAGAGAAATGCTGATGGTGCATGAAATGTAGGCAGAGGAACAGAGTTGTACCTGTAGGGTACATGAAGGTCGGTCAGGCTTTTACGCTGCTGGCCTCTGTGGCTATCACCTATCACCTTTGGCCTTGATTGTGCTAACGCAGGAGGCGCTGGAGAGCGAGGGCACGGGGTACGTAAGCATGATGGTGGACACATGGGCGCGCAAAGTGTGTGCACCTGAGCCTAGAGGCTGCGGCTGTAAGGCAGGTGTTACTCAGAGACAGCTATGGCAGAAATGGCTACGAGAGAGAGCCCAAAGAGAAAGAGTGAAGATTCACAGGGGCTGGGAAACCCGCCATCCTCCTGCCCTCTCCTCCCCCACCAGGCCTCCCTGCCTTGCCAGCCTGTGGGCTTGCCCCACAATGGCATGGAAAGAGCATTAGAGCCTGAAAAGACCACCGAGGGTTCCAGGACTCTCCTTTACCCCTGTGATGCCAACAAGCAAGGGGCACAGAGTAAGTTCTCGATGATTCTGGTAGACGGGGTAAAGGAAGGCGCCTTGGAGCCCTCGGTGGCTTTTTTAGTCTTTTATAGCACCATTATATCAGAGGTGGCCAGGTACACGGCAGGCAGGGGGGCGCATCTCACTCTCTCGCCTGCTCTGCTGCTCTCATTCTATGTTCTGCTCTGCTCTCTGCTAGCATCCTGGTGATGCCACCCTTATATGCCTGTGTCTAAGCCAGGTGCCCCCACCTGCGCATGCCCACTTAGGCCTGCGTGCAGAACCGCAGGTGTCCATCATTACACCAATGGTGGGAGGGCGGAAAAGCCTGATAACTTTTCTCTGACCCTACAACCCCTCTACCCGGATCACACAGCACCTCCCCCGCGCCCGCAGGCACAACAGCACCCGAGTGTCTGTGAACACCAGCACCGACTCCTGAAGGTAACTCCGCCAGCCCCGGCGGCCGTCCCTCAGTACAGAGGGGCCACTTCGGGCCGTCCAGTTCCTGGTGCTCATTTCCTTTCTGGGCAGCCATCCCAGTATAACAGATACTTATACATATTCTGTCCCCGTTTTATCTAATTACACACATCTCTGGGGGATGGGGAACAGGTCTGGATCATTACATTTTAGGTCAGTGATGCACAGGGTAGCTGGAATGAACATTGATCTATAGGGGTCCATGAAATTCAGAGTCCCCAGAGTTTCCTGGCCCAGAGCACACCCGGGGCACTGTTTGCCCCTCAGAGGCTGGAGAGGCCAGCCGGCACTGGGAGCCATGGAGCCCGACTGGTTCTGGAGTCTGGAGGTAGGACCCTTTCTGAGACTGAATTAACCCTGCGACCCTTGGCGCGCTAGGATCCTTGTCTTAGTTGAGGATCAGCCCAGTTCACAGGGCCTAGTAATATAGGTCCTCCTGGCCACCGTTTGTTCCTATCCATTACCTGCCTGGAATGTGTTCAGGTTCCTGAGAAATACAGAACAAAAGAAGCTTCGATCAATGGAACAATCTTTATTATTGCCCAGTGTTGCCCAGAGTTCCTGTCTCCTTTGTGACCCAGATGAACTGATCCAGACAATGGAAAAGCTCTGAAACGTCCCCATCTCTAAGACCCGGGGCCAGCAGCATGGGAGAGCCAGCCCCTGCATCTTTCCTCTGGGCTCTCTGGTTACTCTTCAAGTCCCCAGAAGGCAGAACCCAGTTTTGTTTTTTTTTCAACCTTTTGCTTTGCTTTTGCTTTTGCTTTCTGCGTCCTACTCCATTCTCAACTCACACCTAAGGCTCCCTAGCGTGCTGGGGCCCCTACATAGAGGAAACTTCACTCCAGACTTCACGTGGAGGTTTTCACTTAGCCTGGATTCCTCCCGACCTCTCCGCCCTTCACTGGTGCCCCCTGACATCTTTCTCCTGCCTTGAGTTTCACACCTGGATCAGAACCCTGGAGGAGCACCAAAGGGAGGGACCAGCACTCGATGTCTGCTGGTCTCTGAGAGGAGCACACTCACACTCTCCAGGGTAGGAGCTGGGGAGGGAGGGAGGAAAAGGATGAAGCTGGCACACAGCAAATGGGTGAGAAGATGAAGTCGTGAGAAAGGTGTGTGTGAAGTGCACGGTGGGGGATGTGGTTCAGCCTCCCACCAGGGTCTGAGAAGGCTTCAGAAAGAGGTGGCTTTGAACTGAGTTTGCAAGGACAGTGGGAGCTGGTAAGGCTGGGATAGCTCAGGCATGAAAGAGAAGTGAACAAAGATTTTAAAGCATTTGATTTCATTCCTTCGAGAAGCCGTCCTTTCTGGGGGAAGGCCAGGTGGGAAGGATTGGATCCATTTGGTTGTGTGGGAATGGAGAAGGGTGTCCATGCAGAAGGTAAAAACGGGAAATAGCCTGGGCCAGTTTGGTCTGAGGTTACCCCAGTTTGGCAGCCAATTCTGGAAAGTACTCGAACAGCTCAGAGGTTGAAAGAGAGGCTCCTGGGGTTGTCATCATGCCCCCAACAAGGAGGGAGTTCCATCTCTTGAAGCTTCCTCTCACTAAAGTTGAGTGGAATCCTGCCTTTGGTGCTGTCTTCGGAAGAGGTTGCTTCCCACTGCCACCAACCTCACTGCCACCCCGCTACCATTCTAGCTGTCCACCCACATGTCATCCGCTGCCTCACGCAAGAAGTGGGAGTTCAGGGAGTTCGGGCTCTAGGGAGGCTGGGTGTCTCACCAGACCTAGGCTTCCTTGGCCTTGCACTTGGAGAATTCAAATATCCCTCCAGGGAGCAGGGAGCCACAGCAGGGGGTGTGTGCCTCAGGTACAGGCTCTGAAGCTGAAGAGAAGCGTGTACAAAAGCAGCCCCAGGACCTCGGGCAGGACCCCCTAAGCCCTGCGTGGCTCCTCATCCGAAAGTTGGGAGAGACAGTTTCTACCTTCAGAGGGTGGTTGGGAGACTGAACTGAGTTGGTGTGTGTGAAATCTTTGGAGGAGTTGGCACATGTTACCCTCTGAATAGACCTTCACAGAAACCCTGTTTTTTCATCTGTAAAATGGAAAGACGTACTGGTTGATTTTTTCCCCTCTATTGGCATCTTAAGGAACATGAGATATGAAGTATGAGAAGCTCTTTTTTTTAGGAGAAGTTCTAGAACTCGGTGGGATCGTTACTAATTTATTTTTTAACTCTTACAACATATGAGCTAGAAGAGACGTTGAGAAATATTTACCAGGGGATGCTCTGACTGGGAGTTTATTCTCGCAGTGTTTCAAGGGTGCTGGGATTGGCCCTGCTGCATAGGAACGAGAATTTCACAGGTGCAGAAACAACACACAGCGGTGAACTGACTGTCATGCTGAGCTCTGAGCTCTGAGCTCTGGCTCCCGCACTCATTTCCTGCTGTTGCTTCCAAGGAGGAGGTGCTCTCTGCCTGGTGGGCTCTGCCCTTTGCTCAGCTAGAGGGATTGCAAAGTCCTTCAGACCAAAGTGGGGCAGGGGCTTGAGAGGGGGATTTGTGCATGTTCCCAGCTTGGTCCAAGCATGTGGTGAGGGTGGTAGGTGACAGACCCGGGCATCCCCCCATCCTGGTGGGGGTGCAGATCCACCTCCCCAGCACGTGCATTTGGTAGGCAGTGTCTGCAGGACAAGTTGGCATTCCAAACTTCACATCTTCCAAACACCAGACCCTTGTGTTATTTTTAACTGTCCAAAGTTTTTTCCACGTGGTGTAATTGATGGGACTCAACAACCCCCTCAGAGAACCTAAACTTCAGCTTGTTTTGTATCCCTTGATTGGGCACGTGTCTGACCAAGTAGAAAAACAGCACTTTCTGAGTCGACTGTTCTAAATCTTCCTGCCTCCTCCCTCCCCCCATCTCTGGGGACCAAAAGTGAACAGAGATAGCCTGAGTGTGCCTGTTTCTGTGACTCCAGATAGGAGGGAGGAAGATCACTTCTGTCTGCGACCTTCTCTTCCCTTCTCTCTGAGAGTGCCGATAGTGAGGGACAAAGCTACATTTTCAGAGGTAGTAACAGGAAGGGCATGAGGAGGTTGACCCTCAATCTCTTTTGGCCTCTTTTTTAGCCTTCACACTCCCCAGGAGTAAGTCACATTCTCATCTGTCCTCTGGGGACGGCCCTGGACAGATGCTCTTATTTAAGAGAGTTTGAGACTCTCATGGCATCCAGGACCCCACTGTTGTGTAATAGACAAAGTTCTCAGTTGCCTGTGTCCAGAAGCAGCAGCACACCATCTCACATTGGCCTGGTATTTGCATCATGGATTTCTCCAGCACTTTTTTTTTTTTCCATTTTATTTATTCTTTTCCTCCAATTTTATTGACTCACCTTTCATTTTCAAAACTATGTAATTTTGGGAGCACAACTTCATAACTCCATAAGTGCACATGCCTTATACCCCCTTCCCCAAAGCTCCAGTGCTAATGTCTTATCACCTCTCCCTTATCCCTCCCCTTTCCCATTTCTCCAACTGTGTCTCCTTTCTCTTCTTCATTCTTATGTCTCCCCAGGCCACATTTATCTTGTATTAGCTGAGCATATATAATGTACCAGTATCTGGGGCCCTGGGTATCAAAGTGAGTAAAAGTGACACGGACTGTCTTTCTGGGCTTACAGTCCAGTTGGGGAGACAGGCATTAGTCATGTTTGTATATAAATAAAAGTGGGGCTTGTGTCATGTTGGAAAGGTCAGGATGATATAAAGAATATAGAGGGGAACTGTTATGGTCTAGTGTATTTAGGCAAAATTTCATCCCATGAAGGGGGCAATGGCATGTGCAAAGGGCCTGTGGCATGTTGGAGGAAAAAAACAGGGGCTCCTGCTGTGACTGGGACTGCCGGAGGGAAAGTGTGGATCATGATGTGGTAAGAGAGGTCAGAAAGGGCCAGAACACAGAGAACCTTGATGGGTATTTAAGGAGGTGGACTTCCTTCTAAAAGCAGTAAGCAGCAGTAGAAGGGTTTAAGGTAGAAAGTGACTTGATCCAACTTGCATTCCAAAAATCTCCCCCCAGCTATTGGAAGATTTAGTGATAGGCTTGGGAAAGGCAGGAGACTGAGGAAGCTTTTTTGGGTAAAATTTAGAAAATTAAAATGAGATTTGAGTGTGTACATGCGGGACGATGTACTAGCTGGACAAGGCTGTGACAACAGAGCTTTCTCCTTAGCAGATTCCCTATCACTCCCTGCCCCGTTTGGCAGTTTAGAAAAGCTGTCACCCCATCCTCATCCTTGAGGTGTTTGCTGTTATAGGTAGATTGGTTTTCCTCCCAGGTAGAGTCTGGAGCACTTTGCTCCCTTCCACTCTTCCTTGAGTGTCTGTGTGTCCCTTAGTTTCGCTGCAAGCATCTTGTAAGCAATTTTTCCATGAATGTTTTCACCGAATAACTAATTAGCTGCAAGGCAGTTTTGCCAAAGGAGAAAGGCAGCAAAATAGAAGAGGGACACTAGAAAGGACATAATGACAACATTTTCATCACAAACTGAGATTAACAACAAATTACTTGTAACAAAATTAAAAAGACAAAAGACAAATATTTAAATAAGAATGTATTGCAAAAACACCCAAATAAGTATGTTAAAAAATCTGTGTAGATTCGTGGCAATATTGTACCGAAGAACTGATTTTTTATTGTGGATTGTATACCTTAGCACTTATCTTCCAAGTCTACTATTCACTAATAGTATTGTTAGTGGGCAGAGTGAGGAATACCCGGGAACCCCCAAACTTGCATGACTCTTAATTGTAGGTTCTGCCACCTACTGCATAAAGATAAAGCATACTCTTAGTGTGAAAGAACTTTAATAGGATTAGTGTAGAGAGAGAGAGAGAAGAGAAGGGAGGATAATAGTTTCCCAATAAAACACCCAAAGTTACTCATCGCCTTGTGAGTAAATGTCCAGTCGAACAGGATTAGCCCAAACTGGGCCTCTGAGGCCTGAAAGTTTGCCACAAGTTCTGCCATCTGATCTTAATGCCTCTAAAGAACCACTATTCTTCCCATCACTCCTTCCTTCCACACACCCTAGGCCAACAACAAATGTACTGAAGTTTGAAATGTGTACATGGGTGGAGGGAGAGGGGTTATGGGTACCAAGTGCGTTCCAGACCCAGGTGATCTACTTGAGGCTCAGCAGTGAGGAGGCAGGCTTTGGTCACTTCATCTCCTAGCTGACACACTTGCAAAGCCAAGGACTTGGTGGGAAGAGGGGTCTCCAAGCCAGGTGTGGGGCTCCAGACACCCCACTTTGCTTTTCTTTATTCCAGGTGCAAAGTTAAAAAGCATAGACTTCTTACAAGTTCCAGATGTAGCTGCTTTCAAAAAAGAGATTCAGTAACTTTGGTGGGGGGAGGACCCATGAAATTCATCTAGGAAGAGGGTATTCAGTTAGTATGTGACAGGGGAAGCCCCTGTACTCCACACTATGGGGTGGAGTACACTAAGAAGCAGAGCATGCAATTTGTGTTCTCTAGGACCTTATTGTCTAGTTGAGGGACAAGACACAAGTTGAATATGAATATAAATCGAAGCTATCAGACTGAAAGGTGAAAGTTGACCTCCAAGATAAGCCTGAAGAGTGCAATGGAAACCCAGGACAGTTCACCAAGCAGAACATAGTAACATGTACCCAGGGTCTTCCGTGTGCCGGACGTGGCAATGATTGCATCGTTACATACCAGCCTCTTAAATTAATAACCAACCCTACATGTGGCAGCTGCATCTCTTGAACCCTGATGCTCTGCTCAGCAGCTGTATGCTGTGTGACTCACACACATTGACTCATTCAGTCCTAGGAAGAGGGTAGAATAAACTACTTTATAGATGAGAAGATGCTGAAAGTTTAAGCAACTTGGCTAAGACCCTGAAGCCTGCACCTGGACTTTTTCATCTAAGTGAGCTTGGGTTCAAAAAGGGACAGTGTGAATACAATCTGGGTACTGGGAGAGAAGGTGGGGTGAAGGTGACGAAGGACCTGGGTAGATAGACTTGTGTGATGAGTTGGCCCCTGAGCCTGTAGGTGCTGGGAGCTATTTCAGGCATGGCAGCGTGGTCACTGCGGGCGATTAATTTGCTGGATGGCTCGAGAGACTATGGCAGGAACACAGACCAAAGCGACTGGGGTATATGGGAAGGAGGGGGCCATGGGAATGTGCCTGGTCAAACCAAGTAATGAAAACCCTCACGGCCCATCAAACTTAATTAAAATCAAATAAACACTCCAGCAAACCCAGCTCATACCAAGTAGGGGTGGAGATTCAGATCACTACTAAGATATTAGTGCTGGTGTCAATATAGCTGCAGGGACATAAAGCTTCATCAATAGTTACTATTTGTAAAATTCAAGCCTGCTCTGCGTTGATAGGCTTCCTGGCACGTTTATGATTTCAGCCCCAGCTAGTCCTTGGTGCCCCATCACGTCTTTTCTCTTCCCTTTCCATTATTTTCCTACAGCAGTTGTCCCAGGATTTTGCTTTTTACCTGAAAACTCTCTCCACCCTCTAACCCCCAGCACATGATTTCACCCCAGACTTGTTCAAGAAAATCAAAACCATGAAGCCGGGCACTTGCATGTCATTCCTATCCTGTGCTTCATTGTGACATAGCCACTCCCTAAGGGTGCTTCTCCTCCCACCCCTTTAATACCGTCCCCCATTATCCTGTGTGCTTTTTACATAGTGCGTGCAACAACCGGAACCACACTTGATGGTTGGTTTGTGCGTGTCTTTTGTCTGCCGTTCCTCTTGGCATGTGAGTTCCATGAGAACACAGACCTCAGGCACTGCATCCCTGGAACGTGCACTGACCGTATGGGCTGGGCGAGTGCCCAGGGGATGGCGGAAGACAAAGGCAGGAGGGCTTCGCTTTGTCTGGAGGGACCAGGGCGTGCTCCTCGGAGCAGAAGCCCCAACTCCCTCGCCTGATGTTCACTGTCAACCTCCCATTCTACTGCCACCTGTGGAGGCTGGTCCATACCAGACCCTGGATTTCCCACCTCCAGGTCTGCCTCAGTGGCTGTCTCTGCCAGGACTTTCTCCCCAGCACCCCTCACCTCTGTCTGATGAGCCCTTCCAGTTTCTACTCACACTTTGAGGCCAGCACTGCCTCCAGGCATGACCAGTCACCCCCTGTGTGGGTCCCCTAGAGCCTTGTTCCTGCTCTGGAGGCCCTAACACAGTGACTTCTTGTGAGCTGTGTCTGTGCCAGTACCTTCCACCTGCCGGGCCCTGGAGGGGAACTGCTGTCGACGGTTCTGGGCCAGGTGTTCGCACTGTGTTGGGCGCAGAGTAGGTGGCTTAATGTACATTCAGAAAAAATTCTGTTGGAAAACACTCGTTCTGTCTGTTGCCAGACCAGCCTGTGTGCGCACGTGGGCAGACAAACATGCACTTTCTCTACATGTCAGTTACTTTTTTTTAAGAGTCCCACAGTTCCTAACGAAAGCAATAGGGTCGTGAGATGAATTCGTCTCTGGTGCTGCCTTCACGCCATTGACTCACCTCCTGGGAAGGGGTTTTAAACATGTGTTTCTCATCTGTGTGCTAATTTCTCTTCCCTTCCTCAGTCATCTTTCCTCAGACTTGTGCATGGTAATAGCCTTTAGGTCTGGGGGCACCTGCACCCTTCTTGCAGCCTCTGAGGAGATGTTTTCCAGCTCTGGACCTTAGAGGAGGGAGGTGATCACACACTCAGGAAGGATGAGAAGGAGTCAAAATGAAATGGGAATTCCTTTCCTCTAGAAATTGTTGCTTATTTGTTTACTTGAGAAGTGCCTGAGAAAATATATTCATAGCAATACATAACATTATGTATATATTACATATATTGTTATGAACTAAGTTGTTTGCCTTTAAGGTGATTCCAAGATTTCCTCTCCATAATGGGGAGATAAGATGACTTCCAGGTATCCAGAGATTAATTATTGATTCAGCCAATATTTATTGAGTACTGAGTGCTGTGTTGGACATAAACAGTGGCCAAAATGGGCAAGATCCTTGCCTTCCTAGAGCTTACATTCGGATGGGGACAGACACATGGTAGTCTAAGAAGGTAAACAAGGAAGATGAGTATAAGTTTATGAAGGTTGCTGAAGTAGGGTACTAGGGTAGGGAGTGTGGAGGGAGAACTGAAAGTGACACTTGAAGTCATTGGAGGACGAGGAGTCAAGACAGCAGGAACAGCAAGTGCAAAGGTCCCGAGGTGCTGATGCTTTGAAGAAACTCAGGAAGGTCAGTGATGCTGGAGCAGAGTGAGAGGCTGGGAGAGCGGTAGGAGAAATTTGACTTATTTTTGGAGTTGGGAACCCATTGAAGGGTTTTAGCAGCATCACTCTGGTGATGAGAATGACCTTGACCAAGCACAACCTGCTGAGTTGAGAGTAAAAGGAGGAACTAGGGACCACACAGCAGTGAGGAGGCAGTGGCTGGAATCAGGGTGTGACAAGTGGCTGGATCCTGAGCACATTTTATAGATTGGATGAGAGCATGTGCGAAGGCACTGGGAGTAGGGTGTGATGGGAGAGGTGTCATGGATGACTCGGAAGACTTTGGCCTGAACGACTAGAAGAATGGATTGTTGAGATGGTGAGGACTAGGGGGGCGGCAGGTGGGTGTGGGCTCAGGTTGCAGTTGGAAGGCTTGGGATTTGATACCAGGTGGAAATGGGCGATAGTCAGTGGTGTTGTGGGGCCTGCCCTGGTTGTATCTCCACCCAGGGAGGAGATCAGAACATTGTCCAGTGGGTCTCATTAGGACCTGGATGCAGCTAGTTGCTATAGAGGCAAGGGAACTGGCTCTCTTTATTTTAATAAAAATAAAGTAATATTTTTACAACATATTTGAATTGAATTTGAGAACTGTATGCTCTTCCCAATAGTATGCCAGGTATTGTGCTAGGTGCTGAAGAAAACAGTTTTTGTCTCATGGAACTTATAGTCAATGGGTGAGAAGTACACAAAGCCTGCGTTTTCATTAGAGCAATGGTAAATCCACAATTAATATGAGACTAGACCCTATGTCTATATGAATAAATTAAAATCTTTACTCAAGACTCTGTATTCATTATTGTGATAAAGTAAGAAAATCTGAAAATACTTGTGCTCTCTCCAAACTGAATTTTTTTTTTTTTTGCCAAAAAAGTTGATTTAGACGTCCTTGTATATTGAGTGCAGGCGTAAGTGATTCAACGAATAATGCTAAACATTTCCCCATGACCAAGCATTCGCATAGGAGGTCCCTGGATATTTTATCCTTCTTATAGAAGTTGTTCCTGGCAGGAAATTTTTGTTTTTTAAAACTGTTACAATCATGCATGCTAGTAAAACTTTACTGAGTTCAACCTCAAAGTGGATGAGAAATTTTTATGAAATGACAGCAAAGGTTATAAAAATTCTGATATAAATGTAGCATCCAGTGGGCCTGGAGTGGGGGGTGTGGCTGCCTTTCCTCTGCTGCCATTTCCTTACTTGTGGTCTTGCCTCCTTTTCTTTCTGTCCTAAGCCATGAGGAGCTTGCTTGGGGAGGGTCGCTGGGTGGCATTCTATCTCTTGGCATCAGATATGCATATCCTTATTTTAGAAAAGATCTCAGGTGGTTCAAGTTTGTCTAGGAGAATACACTCTTGACCTTAAATCTTGGTGGGTTGGGGAGATGACCTCTGTAGTGTGACATCTCAAACATGAGAACTCTGTTAAGGTAATGAGTTTGTCTTGTTCACCACGGAAGGCCCAGTACTTGGCTTGCTGCCTGCCACGGAGTAGGTGACTGCCGAGTATTTATTAAGTGAACAAATGAAATGTGTCTCCTACCCCCACCAGTCAAGCTGTTCTGTCTCTGACTCGAGCAAACAGAGCAAGATAGGAGCTGACTTTGAACGAGGTGCGTGGGAGTAATTCTCGGCTCTACCCTCTGTCCCCTGGGCAAGGGTAAGGTCAGATAGAGGGGTCAGTCTGGGCACCAAAATACACCAGCAGATTTGATGGATGATTCCAGAAGGTTTGGAGGAATAGTGTGGGGGTGAGAGAAAGTCAGGGAGAAAAATGAAGTTAAATTGTGATCGTCTAAGGAGTTAGCCAAGGCTGGTGAAAAATTCAGGTGCAAGGATTGTGGGATGGGGTGGGAGGGCAGGGGACTTAGCTTAGATTTTGGAAAATGTTGCTTCCATTTGGCCCTGAAAAAGGTTCCTTTTTGGCTGTGTATTATAGAAATATACAGACTGCACCCTCAGTATCCGTTACCGAGCTCCCACAATTAGCAGCTCAGAGCCAGTCTTGTCTCACCTACAGCCTACCCCACCCACACAAGGGACTATTTTGAAATAAATCCCAGATCATTTTATCTGTAAATATTTTAGTATGTAGTGGCAAAAAAAAAAAAGGATTCTTTTTAAAATAACATAGTCATTGTCTCATCAGAGTTAATAATTTCTTAATTTTATAAAACACCCAGTTAGCGTTGAACTATGTCTGTGTGTGCGTACCCACTTACACAAATCATTGTTTTAACAATATTTAAAAATGACTTTATTGTTTGAATAGAATTGATATATATTTGTTAGTAAAAATTGAAGCAATTTTGACATCTAAGAATGTCATCTTAAGAATGATGTAAAATTGTAAAACTTGAAAAATTTTGACATCTAGGAATGTTATTTCAGACACCTCACCTAGAAGAACAAGTGGAGATGGGTACAAATGCTGTCAGAAATACTTTTTTTAAATTTTATTTTATTTATAATTTAAAAAAATTTACATATATTTGACATCAATTGTAATCCCCATGTATTCCCCATCACCATATCACCAGTGCACTATCACCTCAGTCCCCTGTGCTCCCATCTGCCCTCCACCCTTCCCCTCTTCTCTCCCCACCAAGTGTCCCCAGTTTGTCTTTGTCTTTTCATTTTTGGTTTTTGTTTCTTTCTTGTTGTTATTATTATTGTTCTTATTCCTTTCCTTGATCCTTATTTGGTTCCCTTATATTCCTCCTAGGGGAGGAAACATCTGGTATTTTTCTTTTGCCTTCTGACCAGAAATACTTTTTATATTACAAAGCATCACCCAGTGGTATTTTAGCGCCATCAGGGCACCTAAGGCTCTCTGGCTTTTGCACAAAGCAGGGCTAGACTGCAAGCCCCTTGAGGGCAGGGTCTTCTCTCTGTTGTTTACACCCTTCCTTCCCCATCATCATGCCTGTCCCTTAGGAGCTCAGTAGCTGTGGTTTGAATGGAAGAGGCCCTCTAGAACTCACTTGGTGCCCATCTAACCATGGGGCCTGAGTTCATGACTCAGTATGACAGAGACACGAAGGACCTAGAGACTCAGCAGGAAACACGCCACATCCAAGTGGAGAAAGCCAGAGACACCACAGAAGGGCACAAAAGAAGCTTTGAACAAATAGGTGAAGCACTGTTTTGGGACATTCCACGTGTTGATGATCCCTAAATGAATTGATAAATTCAACTAATAAAGAAATGAAAAGTTCAAAAGAGAATCTCATCAGGCAACATTTTTTTTAAGATTTATTTTATTTGTGCATACAAGAACTGGGGTATAGGCCAGAGGTGCAGGGGGTGAGAGGATTCACCAGAGACAGAGCAGGGAGCAGAACAGGCAGATCTACTGAAATCCACTGCTGAGGGGCGCAGCTGGTGAGGCAGGAGAGGTCTGCTGCGCCATGTGGGTCTCCTCCTCGGCTGGAGGCAGGGGTCGAACTGGGGCTGCAGTGGCTGTGGTTTGTTTGCTTCATAGTGTGTTGCTTAACCCACTGTGCCACCAGGGAGGCCTGTCAGGCATCTTAAGGAATAGGATGGCCCATGAGTAGACGACACTCTCCAAGGCCCCACAGCTCCTTTGGGTAAACCGAGGGCTGGAGCCAGTGTTCTTCCTTCACCTGCGGGTCACGCATGTGCAAGCCTCATCTCCTGAGTGATTCTCCCGAGTCTTTGCCTTTAATTTATTAGCCACATGGTGTCTCTGACACAGTTTACCCAAAGGGCTGTGTCGAAGGGTGTATGAGATGGTGCCTGAGAAGCTTGCAGCATACTTCCTGGTATGCACAGGTGCTAAATAAATGTTAACTGTAATTGTTACTATTTTTTGCAGTACACCAGCAGCAGTAGTAATAGTATCCTTATTTCTTATTCTACTGGAATTGTCAGCTGGAACTCAAACTCACCCTTCTTCCTTCTCCCCTCCCTTCAGCTTTCTAGTTGCAGATGGAACCCAGTTTATAGCTCTGACTGCCTTCCTGCCATTGGGAAGAAAAGATGATTTCATGCAAGAATCCTCCTGTATTGCGTTGCTGTTTGAGTTCAGTGGTCAAGGTGTGCGCATCTTCTTTCTATACCTGGGTCAGGGGGTGCTGCCTTAACTGCTTTGCCAATACTTAGTCTAAGCTCTTCAAAGGGAAACCTGGTGCCAGGGCTGGCCTTCCCAGATGCCCCTGCAGTCCGCTGACTCAGCAGTCCTTCCAGGCCCTCCCCCAGGCCTCGGGGCTGTTGGGTCACTAATGGAATCTGCTGGAAGGAAATTAACTCATGAAAAAAGGGCTAACAAATCACTCCAGCTGCTGATGTCTCCCAGGATGGCTGGCGCTCTCCCATCATAAGTCTTCACCCCATATTTTATACCTCTTCTGGGGAACCCCACTTTCTCTTGCGTGGTTGCTGAGGAGCATCAAGGCTGCTCTGGAATCTCAGCCCCTCAACAGCAGAGCTATGCGAGAGTCCATCTGTGCAGCCTGACACGCCCTCCTGTGTGGGAGGCCTGCGAGCTGGCTCAGTGCATTATTCACACTTCGGGTTTGGTTTGGCTTAACCATTTGCTCCAAGTAGAGGCTGGGAAAATGGGCAGGTCGAGGAGGAAGCAGCTCCCCCTGCCACCCCAGACACATGTTTTAAGCCTAAACAGATCTGCTCTTCCCTGGTCGCTGTTTGTTCTTTTCAAAATATTGTCTTCTATGGGGTGGTGGGGGCGGTGTAAACGCCGCATGGGCATGTTGGGTTCCCTGGATTCCTGGAATGTAATTTCCCTCCCTAAACCCATGCAAGGTTTGGGGACTTTCACAAAACAGTCTGGGAAATGGTTGCTTCCATGAGTGCCAGGATACCTCTGTGACCACCTTCCTTTGCCTTCACCTCTCTTGCTTCCCCCAAAGTTTCCTTGTGGAGTCCCTAGTAAATTGAGGGTGTCCTGGCAGGTAGCCTTGCTGGGTGATAATAGCAATGATAAGAGAAGATGATTTCCTGCTTCAGAGAGAGGGACCCAGGGGGGAGGATTCTGTGGGGCTGGAGCCAATTTCTGTTAGTATCGCATGGCTCCTACATAGGAGAATTTGGGTATTGGGATGGGGGTGAGGCGATGAAGACAGTGTGTCTGAGTGGCAGGCACTGTACACATCCTCTTTATTCTGCCCATGGAGGAAGTCCACGCTATGTCTTGCTTGATGCCATTGTGTGAGATGAGCTATATGAAGACCAACTGACTAGGCCAGGCCTCGAGAAGATGCTAATTAAATGCTTGATAGTAGTCATCAATCTAGATTCTAGAACCCAAGTTGCCTGGCATCTTCTGCCCCCAAGTAGGAATTATAGCTGAGTACAGGTATTGTGATCTGGGGTTCCTGCTGATCATTCAGTCCTTAAGCCACCAAAGGCCCTGAGAACTGAGGTGCCAGCCCACCCAGCAGGTGCTCACTCCTGTGTCATCTTCTCTCCCTCCTAGCCCATCTGCCCTCTTAACCGAGACGTGCTCATGTCACGCATGGGTTAGATACTGGCTCAGTAGGATCCTTTACCTTCTCCACCACCCCTTGGCCAGTGATATACTTAGTTAAAAAGTTTTCTATAAAACTAAGCTATAGAGAAGCTGAGGCTAAGGAGAGAGCTCCAGGCTGGAATGCAGGAGGCCTGAGTTTGTCTCCTCCCACATGCCTTAGCCTTCAAGACATGCCAGAGAGGCCTTTAGAGACCCATAGCACTGGAATACTGTACGATGTGCTGAAAAGGCTGGTGCCCTGGTCCGGTCACCACTCTGTGCCTCAGTTGGTTTTCTGTAACATGGAGCTAATAATATTAAGGGTTCTTTGTCTCACCGGTGATAACGATGAGGTGGCACCTGTGAAATCTCTTTGACAAGAAGGCAAAGGTGGGCTCAATTCCTAATTCCCTCATAATATATATTTCAGAGCAAATAAAACATTTGGGACTTCATCTTCCTCATCTCACAGATAAAAAGATGGTGAGGTAAGTATACCCTGGCTAAATAAATCAGCACTATTGTCACCAGTGAGTCAGTACTGGAGCTGGCAGGAGCTGGGCCCTGGGCCTCCCTATTTGGTCTCCCTGCCCCTTCTGCCTGTTCCCTTTTCATATTCCATATCAAAGTCTCAATCGTTCTTTCAAGTCCTATGTAGTCTGAGCTCTGATCATCAGGGACTGCACCATTCTTATTAATATTAAAGGTGAGGGCTTTCTTAGTCTATTTCCCCTCAATTCAAAATCAGTCTTGGAAAGGAGCGAGCACAAGTAGAATAGGAAGGACATCTAGCCCCAAAAGGGAGGCATTCTGGCTTGTTGCAGATTCTGGTCCCTCTGGTGACGTTCAGGGTTTCGATGAGTGAGGTGTGAACGGTAACTGATTTGCTGCAGAACTTCCATGACTATTAGAGTTTTGATTTCGGGGTCAGGCTGCAATCGGCAATTTGATCCTGCTGCCTAGCTCTGCCGAACACCAGGAGTTTTAAGAGATTCAGAATATACATTTTCCTTCACTTCAGATTCCAAGTCCCTGATTTGCTGATAACAAGTGTATCTAACTGTACATGAGAAAACCAGATGTAAGTGAACATTTTGTCAACCAATTGGATTTTCTTATTGACCTCATCACTCCAACCCTTTTTTTTTAAAAATTTCATTTCTAATTACTTTGCAACTGGTAAGGTCCTTTGAGATTAGGTCTCCATTTCTGAAGCTTCCAACTGGAAAAACTCTAAACCGGAAGAAGCTGGTATGACTTGAAAAGTCCATCCGTGAAGAGAAGAAAATGATGATTTGTATAATTGGAGGGATTCCAGTCTGTTGGTTAGTTTTGTGTTTTTTTTTTTTTAAGATTTATTTATTTATGCATACAAGAGCTGGGGTACAGGCCAGTGTCATGGGAGGCAAGAGGATTTCACCAGAGACAGAATGGGGAACAGGTAGATTGACTGAAATACACTGCTAGGGGAGCAGTGGGTGAGGCAGGAGAGGTCTGCTGCGCCATGGGGGTCAGCTCCCTGGTCAGGATCGAACTCATGCTGTAGTGGCTGCGGATGCTTCACAGTGCAGTGCTCAACCCGCTGCGCCACCAAGGAGGAAGTGCTTCTATGTTTCTTGAGGGGCTAGAGAGCAGGAACTGGGTCTGAATTGTGTAGAAGGAAGCTTTTCAGTGGGTTTCTTAGGTTATCCTTGTCAAGAAGCCTGAGTTATTTCCCTGGCCTTGAAGCCCTGTTTTTGAAGAGGAACTTCACCTTCCTCCTGTGTGAAGTGACTTTCAAGATAGGGCCCTTTTTTTAGCATGGTGCATTCTGGATGAAGTGACTGAGTGTTAACAAGTTCTCAAAGATAGTTTGCGATTTGTATAAAAAACAGCATGGCGCTTCTAAAACCCACTGACCCACTTTGCACAGGGGTGGGGGCCAAATGTCACAGGAGGGACCAAAGAAATGAGCTTGGAGTAACTTTTTCATTTTATAATGATAGTTAAAAAGTATATGCTAATTGTAAAAATGCACAGCACAGAAGGGCAAAAAAGAAGTGAAAGACTTCCTTCCCAATTGCCCATTCTGTTCCTCACAGTTCAGGATAGTTTTTTCTACATCCTTCCAGATATTTTCTGTGCCTCTGAGAGTGTACATATGTGTGTAGAAGATTATGTCAGAATAACTGGTAGTTGAATTGAAAAAGAAAGTCAGGGTGATTTTTCCTTATTTCTTTGACTTTTTATTAAATTGAGAGAAATCCCATTCAAACCCTTTAGGAAAATCCTTTCTCTAAACATTTAAATATCTCCAATGAGCATAGCATTTGCACATGGCAGGGGCTCTGTTTAAGTGATGCAAATAGCACATAGTATGTGGCAAAGAAAGTAATTCTAAGATTTTTTTTTTTAACCAAATGCAGGCTGAAAACATTCAATGAAGCCATTGGTGTGTAAGGGCGTTACGCTGCTTGCGTGTGGAGAAGAGATTGTGGTGTGTTTTTACAGTAGGTGATCAGTGTATACATTTATTCCAGGTATCTCAGAGCCAAACATTTGAGTAAACGTGTAACATGAGAATGTGTGATGTTTACTGCTGAACACAGTGAAGGCTGTGAGCCCTCCTGTGTGAGCTCTGAGGAGCTCTGCTGCTGGGGTTCTCTGAGCATGGACAGACCAGCAGGGCAGGGCAGCATCTCTGTTCATACAACGGATCCCCTCTCCCCACTTCTAGGCAGGTGGGGGGTGGTACACCTTCATGGCCTCAGGGAGTGGACCTGGACCTAGATTTCGTTTTCTCCTTCACCCCCAGCCTGAGTGGTCATTCATTTTAGGAAGGGGCTCTGAGGCCAGGCCCAGTAACTTGCCATCATTCTCTGTGCTGGGCCTGGTGCTTGTGGAACTGTGCTCAGAACTCTGACCCTGTCTCATTTTGCAACCTCCTCTGGGATGGAGCAGGAGGAGCCCCGAGGGGCACGTTCAAAAGCAGCCGCTTCTCCTCCACCTCCTCCTCTGCCTCAGTTCAGTAGGTTCAGTTCTTCTCCCAGCAACTGGACTCTCTCCTGAGAGCCAGATCTGGGCTAGAAGCCGGCACTCCCTTTTCCCTGCTCGCCTCTCCTCTGCCCTCCCTCCAGCTACCTGCCATACCTCTTAGCTTCCACATCCTGAAAAGGGATAATGTTCTCCTTGAAAGTGCCTTTTGAGGATTAATTGATGTTTGCTGTATGCTTTGAAGAGAGAATCCTATCAAGGCGCTCTGCTGTCCTCAAAGCTGGCCCTGGTTCCAGCTGGTGCGGGGCTTGGCCAATCGGCACTCAGGATGAGTGGGCCCCTCATTGGCCGCCTTTCTGGGCATATCGTTTGTCTGCTCATTACCCACAGAAGAAGGGCAATTACCCAAATAGGAGGCACAGATCCTCAAGTGGACATTTTGTACATTGTACCTTTTTTACTTGGAGAAAGAGTATTTGCATGAAAATGATCATCCCTTGGGAAGTTAGTTTGTGGCCATCTGTGACATTTTCGCATTTGGAAATTGTCCTCGCTCTCTCTTTAAGGCTTTATAAGTGTAGGATATGAGTAGTGATAATCTGCCACCTCTCAAAGAAGTCCCTCTGCCAGGCCATTTATATGTTAATTGTATGTGGCAGGGAGAAAAAGGATGTTTGTTACCTGCTTCATGATGAGCATTTTCAGCTCAAGGAATTCTTTGTTAGAGTTGTCTAATCAAAGAAGCTGCAACCTAGTTATTGGAAAGATCCAGATAATGCAGCGTCAGTTAAGAACTTGAGGGTTCTAAGGAGAAGATGGATAAGAAAAAGAAAAAAAAAAAGCTGACTTTAAGGATAAGACCAAATAAGGAATTAAAAAAAAACAAAGATCAAAGACATCTCAGGTGTCCTATCATCAGAGAGGACAAGGTTACAGGGCAAAACCAGTTAAGCAGGCTGGGGTCCTTTTCTAAGACTAAGGGTGCCGGGCACAGGGACCTGCTGCTTATGTTCCAATCGGGCATTTCAAGGGGGACCCTCATCTACTAATTAGCCCTCCAGCTCTGATCTTGTAAAGTCTCTTAAACACTTAGGCAACTTGCTTTTCAGCACAGGTTTATTATTAGAAACTATTGTTTCACTTTTCTAACATATATCTAGCTTTTTGAAAATCAAGATATCTGGCAACTCTGAACCTTCATTCCACCAAGGCCGTCATCAACAACCACTGCCTCTTTAGATGGGGCTGTGGGAAAAATACTTTCTGGTTCACTCAATGTTAACTTCTCACCTGTCTGAGAAGTTAATGGAAAAGTAGAGTGTTAATCCAGAAGCATGTACATATACATCATCATCATCACCATTGTCAAGATTCAGAGGGGATTACCTTATAAAGTCACACCTCCGTAGGTGCAAGATATGTAATCTGAACAACAGATCTGAGAAAAGCTAATCTTGGGGTGAGATGAGGAGAATCAGATTATTGTGGCACACACTAAAAGAGATGCTTGTGACCTGTGTTGGAAAAATAAGGTGCCTTTCTCTGGCACATCACGAGTTTGGAGTAGCAAGGTAGATGAGGCAGTGTCTCAAGAGAGGCAGGGTCAAGGGACTTGTGTTTAAATTCTTAATGCTCTGGACAGGGCCTGGGACATCCCAGAGGCTGATAAATATCTAATGCTAGCCAGCCGTGGATTTGCTGATGAACCCAACTTTGACACCTGGAGGAATAATTTCTCTTCTCTTTTCAGTTTGCTCAGCAGACACTGCAAACTCAGGTGGCCACAGGGATGTGGCAAGCCCCATAAATGAGGGATGTCTGGATGGGAAAAGTAGAATAGGGAATCGAGGACTGTGGTAAACTGGAAGTTCAGGCTTGTTCAGTGGGTTGTCCAAATTCAACTCCAGCCATTTGCCATGTGAGAAAATGAACCCAGTGTTACCAGGATTCTTGGTTTTTCAAGAGGGGCTTACAATCTGAATCTGTATATGATTTCTAACAACTTTTGATGTTACAAATTCAATTTTCAAAAACCATAGTGCAACCAAATAAAACAGATTTGGGGCCATATTGGCTCAAAGACCCTTGGTCTGTGACCTCTGGGATAAAGTCTGTTTGCTCTTCCTTTCCTGAATGCAGACTCTACTTTGCAGAGTTCAGGGCATGAGTTGCCAGACTGGCGAGAACTGTGCCTGGAGGCAGGAAGGAGGGCAAACCTGGGGGAGGTGGTTGAGGGGAAAGGGCACAGGCTGTGGGTGGCAGTGGCGTGGACAGTCGGGTGCAGAGGTCAGGGGGCAACAGGGACACTCCAGAGAGCAGGAGAGAGCAAAAGGGAGTTCGGTGGATTCTGGAGCCAAGGCCGTTTGCCCTCTGCCTGGCTGTAAGGTGGTGAGTAGGTGCAGCCCCTGCAACCAGGCACAGTGTGGCCGTTCCAGTCACGGCCTCACTGGAACTCTGCATTGCCAGCTATGCAGAGAAGCACAAAACTTGGTCCAGTCTTCCAGACTTGTAATCACAGTGGGGAATGTAACCCCGTTATATATGAAGAGGCAGACTAGCATAGTGATTACGAAGAGATTAAGTTTAGGGCTCCAACAACTTGTGTTTGAATCTTACTTTTGTTACTTACCAGTCATGGAGCCGGGGAAAATGGCTTAACTTTTTGAGCTTGGTTTGCTTATTTGGGGCTAATAATAGTTCCTACCTTGTAAGGAGGAAGTGAGGATAAAGGAAGGTGAACCCCATAATGTATATGAAGTGCTTAGTACTGTACCTGGCCCATTGCAAGTGCTCAGATTGAGCTCATTATTACTGTGAGACAAGCGCTCAGCTCAGCTCACTTGTTCAGCATAAAATCCACTGTCTCAGCAGAGTTGCCAACAGAGGCAGTAAAAGTTTACTCCTCCCCTATTGCAAATGCTCTCCTCAACATAGCCTCTCTGACCAGAGCACCTGTTACCCAGGAAAGCAGGAGTCATTGTCCCCACCTAGATAAGGGTCAGCTACTGGGCTTTGATCAGTCTGCTTGGCCCCAGTGCTGCCTGGTTTACATAATGGTGTTTTCATTCATGTAACAAATATTTGCTGAGCAACTACTATGTTCCAAGCTGAGGAAAGGGGTTTGGGAACGTGGAGCAGAATAAGACTGGTTTAGGGCCTTGAGTCGCTGAATCTAGCATATAGGGTAAGTCGCAACCACAGAGATCCCCAACTAGAATGACTAGATAAGGCAGGTTTGTTTCTCCCTCATAACTGAGCACATCACTCTGGGAAGGCAGGTTCATGAAGGACTTCATGGACCTAGTTTTTTACTATTTTGCATCTCTAAGTTTATGTTTCAGGATGTGGAAAGTAGGAGGTGAGGAAATCCAAGGCAAATAGTTTGTATTTTTTCCCCCTTTATTTATATATAGGCAAGTAGTTTGTCTTAAGGAACTTCCACTCATGTCCCACTGGCTGGAACTTAGTCACAGGAGCATGTCTACCTGTAAAGTATGGTGGGAAATGTAGTTCAGAAGAGATGACCATCTGTTCAGGTCAAACTTGGGGGTGGAGGTTATTATAAAAAAGAAGGGAGACTGAATACTGAGGGAGGAGTTAGCATGTCATGATTAAGGAGATAAAGAAGTAAGTGAATGCTCACAATATGGTGAGGTTAATGCTTCTCTGAAGAGCATCAACTTATAATCCTTGAGTAGGGAACTTTATGGGAGCTGGGGCTTTGGAATCAAACCTCTGGTTCAAATCCCAGTTCTATCACCTACCTCTAGGATCTTGCCTGTAGGGTTGCTTTGAGGAGTAAATGAGTTAACCCATGTGAAACTGGAATCTGTACACAGGAGTAACCTTATTATTGCTGGGAAATGAGGGTAGGATGCATTTGAGAAAGTCAATTGGCCAGGATATATAGGGAACTCTTGTGGATTTGTTACCTCCCTGCATACAGCTGCCCACAGGCCTTGTGTTTTTGAATGCAAGGCTGGGCATTGAACCCCCTTGGTCCTGCTCATCATTGAGAAATGCTAATGAAGATAAACAAGGCCATTTGAATGGGTTGGTGTTTTGAGGAAAAAAAAAATGATGAATTTGTGTTTGCTTGGACAGGACCTTTAGGTCTTGCTCAAGGTCTTGCTCACTGTTCTATGACTTGAGTAGGAGCCACTGAATTTAGCACGTGGTTCACAGGTCTCTGTGGGAACAGTGAGTTCCTCTTCTTTGGTGTTTTTCTAGGTAAAGAACTTTAGAAATTATTCTCTGCTACTTAGCTAAATAAAACCAGTGAAGTGCCACAGGAGCCTGGGGAAAACTTCACCCCTGGGGAAGGCCCAGACAGCCTTTCTAAGGGCCCCTTCTGCAAGAGGGAAAAAATAGAAAATCCATCCTCGCTGAATGCTGTGTTGGCAGGAGTTGGGGGTGTCCTCTTACGAGGAGCAAGCCGGTGTCCTATGATATGCAGAGGGTATCATGTTTTCCATCTTCTGCAGGTGTCATGTGGAAAGGGAACCTTCTTTGCTTCAGAACAAGAGCCTTAACTTTCCTTGGCAACTCAGATAGAGGTAGATTCTTGCAGAAAAAGAAGCAGGTGTTGGAAAATGGTTTTCAACTAGCTTTCTGTACTGTCTCATTTTAGGCATCCAAGGAAACTTAATACCTCCTTCCCCCACAAGTCTTGAACTTAAACCTCATGCAACACTGGAATGCCACATCACCATGGGTACCACTTTTGACTTTAAAAGAATTTGACAGACTCCCCAGAAATTGGATGGGTAAAGGGAGGGGTGCACATGTTCAAGATTCATACACAGAGCAGAACCCCCTGGGCCTGTGGCAGAGGTGGGCCAGGGTCACAAGCGTAGCATCTGAAGGCCTGGGTAGCAGCTAGCTCATGGGTGGATAGTCAGGGGTTGTGTTCCTGTGTTTCATAAACTTGTAATGGGGTGGGCCCAGAGAAAGGGGAGGTTCCAACTTCCCTGCCCACCCAAGAAAGGGTGGAGCTGAACAGCAAGGAAGAGAAGCTGGAGAGGAGACTGGGAGAAGGAAAGAAGAAGGAAGGGGAGAACTAGAAGAAGACCTGGAGGAGGCACATGGAGCAGAGAGCCGCCCTTGCTTCTTGGCCTTGGTCTTGTACCAGGGACTTGGGGGACATGATAGGAGAAACTTGAAACAGATGTGGGTGAGAGACTATTGGGAGGTTAACAATGGCAGCTTTTATCTTGATCTTGATTTTTATCTTTTCCTTCAGACTTGTCTGGCCCCTTTCCTATGATTCCCCACCAGAAGGTCCTTAGGTGTATGGCAGACTTTCAGGCCTCAGCAGTCCTGCTTTGGGCCAACCCTGTTTGGCTGGTCATCCCCCCAGGAGAAAATGGGTAACTTTGGATATTTCACATAAAAACTATTTTATCTATTCTTTCCCTTCTCTTCTCTTTCTTGCACACCAATTGTATTAAAGTTCCATTCCATTAAAGGTCTTACGCACTAGAGTATGCTTTGTCTTGATGCAGCGGATGGCAGAACCTATCTAGAATAGGTAGGTTTGTTGGCCCTGGGGTGCCCCTTACCCTGCCTGGTAACAAGCTGGCTTTCTGGACTTGACCTCTGTCTAAGGTGTCACAAAGATCCTAACCCCACGCAGCCTGACTCTGCAGTAGCCATGTCCCAGGATTTCCATCTTCCACTTTCTCCACCTTTATGAACCTCGTTGCTTTTCTATCACCAGCTGAACCTTCACTGTTCCAATCTTTTATCTCCTCCCCTTAAGGAAGGCCTATCAAGTGGGTGAAGGCTGCAGTGGGAGCTGCCCATTACCACCTATTAAACTTGGGTCTCCCATTCATGGAGGTCTCTGCTGAAACTTGGTTATCTCTACATAAGATTATGTCTGTAGTTGCCAAGGTGTCCATCACAAAGTGTGGCATGCATAGTCTCTGCTTACACCACACCATCCATGGGGCACTTTGCCTTAACATTTTTAAAAATAGTCCTTATAATCCTCCAGAGATCATAATTATTTCCATTGTATTTGAATGTGTTTGTGCATATGAAAACAATGAATTTATTAAGCATGAGCATTTAAAATGTGCCACTAATGTAATCCTACTTTGCATGTCTTCATTTTTTAATAACCCAGCGCCTGGGCCTCTCTCCCCCTCTGGGAGTTCCTGTATCCCAGCCTGTTATGTCAGTGGTGAGCAATCCCTTCTACACAAGAGGGCAATTCAGGAAAAACAAACAAACATGTTTATAGGTCACCCCTCTCCCCCAATCAAAAGTAAGAGCTTTATTGAGTTTCCTGATGGGGTTGGGAAAGGGTGAGGGAGTCATCGAGGGGTGGGGAGGGCTTCAAGGAATGTTTATTTTTATAACCTACGCTACTGAGTAGAATAGTATTAGTGAAAAAATAAGCACTTTTTCAGTCATTGAAAACTTAATATCCAGACATTTGGAGACAGGTCGATAGGTTTTCATCCCAAAGTTAGACCCCTAGCTGCTGTGTGGTCTTTGTCACTGTGCCAACCACTAGTTTAGTGCCCAGCCCAGCAACCTTTTAGGAAGCAATGTGGTCTAATGGGTTCGGAACAGACCTGTAGCCAGACTGCCTAGCTCTGCCACTTAGTTGTGTGACTTTGGGCAAGTTACTTAACCTCTCTGGGCCTTGGTCCCAGATTGTAAACTGGGGGTTGTATTAATCCCTTCCTCATAGATGGCGTTGAATGAGTTGATTTATGTACTTAGAACAATGCCTAGCACATGTAAACCCTACATCGTAAGTGCTAGCTGTTATCAGAAATGTTGTTACTGAACTAAAGGGAAACCCAAGCTGGCCTTATAAAGGGATCTCTTTCCGTCTCTGGCTTCTCTGTTGTCACCCTTTTCCAGAATTTCTTTCTAGTCTCTGTTCATGAACTTAGATTTGATTTCCATAGGAAATAATTATGCCTTCCCTTCTCATTCCAGTTAATTTTTTCTCTTTGAAGATAACTTATTTGTTTCCAATCACAAAGTACAGGGAAGGTTCAAGGGCAATGCCACAGCACCTTGGTTGGACTAGCAGGTGGTGGCGTGGGTGAGCCTGTGTGCGCAGGCCTCACCCACCCAAGCCTTCTCATTCTAACAGCCTCAGAGGAGAGACCCAACCACGTGGGGCGTTTTCAAGGTCATTTTGCAAATATTGAAATTGAACTGTTTGTTCCAACTGTTGATTTCCTAAAACTCATGAACAAGTATGTTGTGGGCAAATTGTGCAGACACAGCTTAGAGCTTCATTTCAATTGCCTCCATTTTTAAGGGAGGAAAAGCAAAAAACAAAACTAAACGTAGGCTGGATTGGATTAGTTGGATTAGTTACCCAGGTGTAGGATATGCATCGAGATTTTGTGAGACTGCTCTTTTCCAAAGAAAGTCCGGCTCCTTGGTTCCTCCTTTCATTCTTCTCCAGGATGCTCTTCCTCCACACTCAGCAAATCAGTGTTTGCATCTGTAAGAAAGCTACAGGAATCGAGCAAGCCAGATAAAACCTTACTCCAAGAGTCCTGATCACTTTATTCACCATCACACTTTATTTTTATTTACTGATTTATTTTTAATTAAAAAAATGCAAGTATAACCTGGTTGTACAAAGTACAGCTATGTTCAACTCCGTAAATGTTCAGAAGTTGAACTTGGGTCTTCAATACTCAGATTAGAAAACCAAGAGTACAGAAACCCAGACACCAAAGTAGACATACAAGAAGATTCTACTTGATGGGGTTAGAATGAGGATAGTCACCCTAGACAGGGCTGCACTGGGTAAGGGGTGAAGTAGTACTGGAAGGGTTACAGCTGGGTTTCTATCCATCTGTTCCTTCTCAGTGCTGCATAGTATTCCACCCAGGAAGTGCACCATGATTTCTTTGCCATTCTATATATGGTGGGCAGGTGGCTGTTTCTGGTACTTCTCTGAGTTGCATGTGAGGAGCACAGAGGTGTGTGTCTTTTAGAGGCCTGAGTGCACATACCTGCTGGAGGGATAGCCAGCCACAGGCCAGGCATGTGTTCAGTCGCTGGGGCCAGAGACTCTTCCTGAGAAGGTGTGCCAGTCATTTGCTTGATTTTGATGAAGCAGGTCATTCCACATTCAGGTTTGACTTGAATTTTAAAGCAGAACCAGAGAACAGCGCTACGGCTATTCTCTCACATGGACTCTGCCCTTCCTGTTGTTTCCCTCTCAGGCAGCTGAGTGTTTTGGCAACTCCAGTGCTGTCATTGCTTCTTTTAGGGGAGACTCTGGAGAGGCTTTTTAGAACTGCCACCTGAAATGGTAGGTTTGGTATTTTTCCCCTTTAAGATGTCTCTTTTTGTTCAAAAATAGAAAATACGAATTAGTACCCTCCAATAAGTCAATAAAGAACCCCGTGTCTCTTCCCGCCCCTTGCCCCATACCTGTGCTGGATAATAGGTGGGGCTCAGGGGGTTTTGGAGTGCAAAATCACTCACGAGATCACCCATTTCTCCACATTTGCTCACTGGATCAGCCTGTGTATAACCTCAGTTACAGTTGCCCCTCTTCAGACTTTGACAAAGCTGGGCCGGAGAGTCAAAGTTCCCTCTGTCTTCTGACTTTTTGTTGAAAATAATCATGGCATAATGTGTGTCATAAATGCAGAGAGACAGAGAAGGCTTCTTCATCCAACCTCAGATACCTTATAAATAGGGACCTCTGGAGAGAGCTTAATAGACTTTTTTTGTTTTGGCTTCTCCTCCGTTCTCCGATGTCCAAACAAGAAGCTAGAAACAACATCCGGTGGAATAAGAGCAAAAATATTACTTCACACTCTGCTCTCCTAGAACACAACAGTGCTTGCTAGTCCTGCTGATGCGTAGTCATCGTTTTACTTTACATGTGGGAAACTGAGATCCACAGAGCTGAGTTGACACAGTAAGACTATGGAAGAAGGGGGGGTTGGAAGCTAGGCCCCACACCCACGATTTGCACTTGTAGGAGCAGAAGGGTGCTTTTGTAAAAGGAATTTTTAAGAATGATATGTCTGTGTTGGTAGTTCATTCTTTTGATGGGTGATTTTCCAAAGGTGCTTGGCATTTTGTCTGGTTAAAAAATGTGTATAAGGAATTGATTGCTGCCGTGTTGTTTATAGTGGTCAAGAATCAAAACTCAGTGAATGTCTTATCTGTAGGAAATGGCCTCAGAGCTATAGTGCCTTCATATCATGGCTTGTTACCATTAAAGGGATTTTGGTAAAGTATGGCAAAATAAAATGGGGAGATATACAGTTCTCTCTCTGTTAGAGAAACAATAGCTACTCTCTAATCCCCCTGCAACTCATTCATGTGTACTTGTATGTGTCTAATATAACATGAACATGGGGGAAAATGTGGAAGGCCACACACTGTTAACGTGGGCAAGCAGGGGCAGGAATGGGGGGCTGAGACCAGGTTATGGGAAAACAGCATTGGTGATACATTACCTATGTGCACATACATCTGTATGCCTAGGCATAGAGGAACACATAAAAAGTTCTTGCATAAATAAACAGAATGAAACAAAAGAGTAGCTCATGAAAGACCAAGGCTGTGACCCCTATACAGACGGGGCAGCTCGCTTGGCAAGGGTGAGCACTGGTTTCTGCAGCCAAGGCTTCACCCCCAGGTCAGTTATGCTGCAAGTGGGGGACACTGGGCAGAAGCAGATGAGGGGAACTGTGTGGGTGGCTGAGCAGACACCAGCTGGGTTTGCAAAGCAATGCTTAGTTACCGCTGCCATCCCTGAAGTGCCTACCTTGTGCTGGTGTTCCCATAATTTCTCAGAGTTGGATTTTTTTTTCTCCTCACTTAATGGATGCGGGAAACTGAGAGCAAACAACTCAATGCCGCATAGTGAGTGGTGCTGAGGTTCAGGGGCAGGTTTGCGCTGTGATGCCAGAGTTTCCAGCCCAGTCACTCTCGGCGGGGGGTGGGGGTGTGTGTGATCAGGGCTGGCGCCCTGTAATTCCAGCTGCGATGTCTGCAGGGCCCCCTCTCACAGGTGTGCATCCTGAAGTGTAGTTTCGCTGCTAGAATCAACCAGGCCCCCCCCCATCTGGTGACTGTTTCCTGTGCGTAGTCACAGGCCTGGTTCTGGGCGATGCTTACCTGGGAGAGGGAAGCAGGCTGTTTGGGCCTCTGTCCCCGGGGGAGCAGGACTGCCTGGAAAAGTAGGGCATCTGGACACCTACCTCAGGACAGGTGAAAGGCAGACTGGCTCGTTAAAAAGGAAGCCAGTTTTACCAAATCTGACATCTGGCTCCAACTGTATCAGCAGGCGCATCGGGAGAAAGTGCTTGGGCTTTCATGGGGGTTCCTTTTCCACTCCCCTCCCTTTGCACCCGCTCTCCCCACCCCCACCTCCACTAAGCACAAAAGAACTAACAGTAGTGGCTTGTTCGGTGGCCTGTAATGTGACTTCCACTCAAATTGCTGCGCGCCTGTGCCGTTGCCAAGGGTCCCCCAAAGTGAGTACTTCGATAAAAATCTCAGTTCTGTCCGTCCATGTCACCTGGCATGACCCCGGCTTTCTTTGCCTTGGTTTCCTCATTCACAAAACAAGGCTTGGCTTTTTCCCTTGCTGAAGATGAAAAGGACACACACATACACGCACACACGCACGCACGCATGCATGCACACACACGTATAATGCCTCCCTCTCTCTATTTGAACAAGGGGCACCATATATATTTAGAAAGATATAGCCAGTTCTATGTGTTCTGTTTGGCTGAGAACAATAGTGCTGCTGACACCAACAGTAATTGCCATTTTTGCTTAATAAGTCTGGATGTTTCTGGTGTGACTGTTTTCTCCAGGGTGCTGTGTCTTAACAATGGCGTTGATGACTTCCAGGAGCCGGCCTGTTGTGTAAAGGTTAAGTTGACCGCAGAAATGCAGAGACGTCCTTCCCCAGCCCTCCTGCTCTCTCTGAGACAGGTGGCCACTTCGCCCCTGGTGGCATCGTAGCAGCTGGACGTGCAACCTCTGTCCGCTGCCCCCCTCACCACCCTTTCACTTCCTTCACTGCAGTGGGAGCCTGGCAGGCCCTGGGAGGGGAGGACGGAACCGGGAGGAAGAGTGCAGTGGGCTCTTTGTCTTGAGGATGGGGGCAAATCCTTGCCCATACCCACACTTTTGCTCCCCGCCCACAGATTCTGGGTTGAGCATCGCTGCCATGTCAGAGTGACTGGTCCTTCAGTCTTGGTCTTTATCTTTCTAGGGGAGCAAAATTATTCCTGATGCTATGATTATGAACAGGAATCTTGTCTTAGACTTTACTGGGTCTTGGTCTCCTGACCCTGGCACTGTGTTTGCCACCCAGTAGGAATCCACAGCAATGCTTCTTATTGATATGGAACCCCTGGAGATCTAGGACTCATTTAGGAAAAATTCTTTCTTCCTGTGCATGGTGAAGGATGGGATTTGGATACCTTTTCCTCCATTTTTACTCTTTGCATTCATTTTACTGGAAAGGTGATTTCCTTGTGACCAGTTAAAGCTGGAAGGACCTTACCCCATGTGTCACTTCTGTTTGTTTTTCTGAGAAGAGATGGTGAAATATGGGCTCTGCATGGTTCTTGAATGTGGGGAAGGATTGACCAGGTTGGGAGGACAGCTTTTCACAGTCCTGGAAGCTACTCCTCACTCTTCCCTGCTCCCATTTGGACCATAGAGTCGTCTGAGGTCCTGGCAGTGTCGCTTACCCAGATCCAGATAAGACAAGGCCTGGAGCTCCCAGTGGACTCCCAGGGCTGGGTAGGAGGCTGTCCTTCAGAGCAAAGGAAAAAAAAATCCACCCAGATGGAATGATAAAAGGAATGACATCACAGTAGGCATGGCAACTGCAGGGTAATCACACTCTCCCCATGAGGTGGTCAGAACCCCAGGGGAAGGGCCTAGTTCCATTGTGCTCCTTTTCCCAGGGGGCAGGTAGGAGCAGGAGGGGAGGATGGGTTGCACGTATCTAGTGGCTCAAGCAGGCCAGAGGCTTTGCTTTTCATTCCAGATCTGCCTCCCAGCTCTGACAGTTTCTGGGGTGATGGTGTGCCACCTCGAAGCATTTGCGTTGTGTCACTTTATTATCCCTGGGGGCCTGGTGGGAAGGGGGAACAAAAAGGTGAATGAAGTTGAGAGATGAACCCTGAGTTCCATGTTCAGGTGCTCTTCTGCGAGAACTCCTCCTCCTCCTCTGATGATGAACCTGCCTTCATTCACTGGGCTTCTCTGGGCCTTGGCTTTTACAAAAGGGGGTGTTGATCTGGGTATAAACTGTGTCAGTGGTGCTAATTTCAAAGTCACTGGTGTCCGAAGCCCAAAGAGAGGATGGAGTTAGAACAACTAACTCCCGAGGCACTCTGTAGACCTCAAACAGGTATATATATGGTGTGTGCTGGTGCTCTGGGGCAGCTGGGATGTGGTTGTAGGGTGGTGTGGAATATAGTGCAGGGATTTTAGCTATTGAACAGTTGAATGACCATGAAGTTGCTCTGTGGGGGTTCTGGATAACCTGAGCCCAGAAATTGTTTCTCCTTCCTGGTCATTGTGGGGTGACTAAATCCATGTCTGGCTGCTGTGTATCTTTGGGTCCCATCACAGTTGCTTGCTTGTCTCACAGCCACTCAGGTGTTTGGGGTCTTGGAAGTCAGGCAGGCTAACCAGGGCATGTGAACCTATCGAGAAGCTAGAGTCTCCACCGCTACTGTGCAGTGGAGCTGCCCACTCCAGTCTTGGGCATTTTAAGTCATTGAAGAGTCTCTTGAGAAGGATGCTCTTGGACTTCTTACTTAGATTACCTGGAGTTCTGCTCTTTTTAAACTATCTAGATAAGCTGGAGAATTGCTCACTCAGCCCCTCTTGGCTCTGGGTAATTTTGTAAAGTGAGTATCAATTACGTTTTTATTAAGTTAAAATTCACATATCATAAAATTCACTATTTTAACTGTGTACAATTCATTGGCATAGTGAGTGGCTTTCAGGACTTTCACAATGTTTAACTATCACCATTATCTAATTCCAGAACATTTTTATCACCCCCCCCTTGCAAATTTTATACCTATTAAGAAGTAGTCATTCCTCATTTCCCCTCCCTTTCCCTACCCTTTAATTTCATATAAAGGGAATTAGACAATATGTGTCTCTTTGTGTCTAAATTTTTAAACTTAGAATACGGTTTTTTGTTTATGGCAGAATGGTATTCCATTGTATTGATATACCACATTTTATTTATCTATCAGTTGATAGACATTTGGGTTATTTTCACTTTTTGGCTATGATGAATAGAGCTAATATGAAAATTCAAGTATAAGTCTTTTGTATGGACATGCTTGCAGTTCTCTTGGGGATACACCTAGGATGGAATTGCTGGGTCATATGATGACTCTATGCTTAATTTTTTGAGGAGCTGCCAACCTGTTTTCCATAGTGGCTGTCCCATTTTACATTACCAATAGCAATATACGAGGGTCCAACGTTTCCACATCCTTGCTGACACTTGTGATTGTCTGCCTCTGTGATTTTAGCCACACTAGTGAAGTGGTATCTCATTGTGATTTTGATTTGCAGTCCTCTAATGATAAATGGTACAAAGTATCTTTTCATGTGCTTACTGATTGTGAATCTTTGGAAAAATGTCTATTCAAATCCCATGTTTCACTTGATCATTTATCTTTTTGTTGTTAAGAAGTGAGTTTATTTTAATAATACATCATTGTTCCTTCCCACACCCCAGCTGGTATAGAGAAGGAGCTCATGGGTCACTTACAGTAGACCGAAGTCTATTGCTCCTTAGATCACTCCTTGGTGCTCTTCAGGCTCTCCTCTTCCTTGCCTCCTTGTAACATTTTTTTTTTTTTCTCCCAGAGTTTCTGCTCTTGACCCAGATCTTTTTTTTGCTCTCAGTTCCTCCCCAGCTGACTTCATACACACTCATGGCTTCCATCATCATATGTATGCTGATTTCTTTCAAATGCATGTATCCAACCTGGACTGTTTTCGCTGGAGATCCATGTTTACATGTCTAGGTGGAATCCTAGTATGTTCAAAACTTCCTCTGCCAGGCCTTCTGGACCCCCATCTGGAAGAGAAGCAGCAGCATCTACCAAGTCAGCCAAACTGGAAGTCATGTTGGATGCTTCCCACTCTCCAGGCACATCTGCCCTCCTCCTGCCCAGTTCTGCCCACTCTTCAACAGCCCACTCTAATTTGTCTTTAGTTAGTCTCTCCACTCTGACTGCCTTAATTCAGGCCTTTGTCATTCCAACTAGACTCCTTAGTTTTGAGTTACTTCATCCATCCATCCTCTGCCAGAAAGATCCCATTCCACTCCTCCCATCTTAAAACCCATCAGTGGCTCTTTGTTGCCTGAAAGATAAATTTCCTATGCCTTAGTTGAGCACATAGGGTTCCCTGGGCCCAGGGATTCCAAACTCAAAATCCCTTACTCATTCTCCCTTTAGTCCGTAGTTTAACCATAGGGAATTCCTTCAGATTTTTTGAATGGGTCACATTCCCTTCAACCTCCCTACCTTGAATGCAAGCTGTTGGCTTGGATTTCATATATGGCGATCAAGGGTAGATTTCTAGATTTGGGTTACGGATCCAATTTGATCCCAGTGAAATACTATTATGAATAGGAAACATGGTAACTGTGGGTTGGATTGGATTTTGATTCCATAATTTAGTTATGTGAAAGAATCTTCAAACTGAATAGAAATGAAACTACTTTTTATTGTATTTGTGAGCCACGCATACTCCAAAGCCTACAAATTCTTTTGGAAAATTTTCTGAGTCCGAACCCCAGAATACATGATATGACAAGTATATTCATATTTTGGAAGCTGATGGAACAACATATTTGAAATTAGATTTGGATCCTAAGGTTGCCATAGCTACTGGCCCCTCTGAACATGGGCATCAAATCCTTATTTGGCACCTTACTCTACTAACCTGGGTTGTCTTATAACTTTTTCTAAGTATTTTAGTTCCTAGGTAGAGAACTGAATGAAATTGAAGGGATGACTCCCAACCCTTTCCAAATATTTGTTTTAAACTTAATTTGGGTTGTTATTTATTGCTTTCTTTCTACTTAGAAAAATTTCAAACCTCTTAAAAACTTACAATAATAGTACAATCAATAGCCATAAACCCTTTCTTAGGTTCACCTATAGGCATTTTGCTAGGAAACGCTTGTTTCCTGTCTTTCCCATTTATACACACTTGTGAACACACACACATATCCTCCCCTGCACACAGACACACACACACACACACACGTGCCTTAGGTACATACTTCCCCCAAATGATCTTTCAGGTTCTTTGGTGTTTTGGTACAAGTATCACATAGTCTGTAGAAGATGGATGTTGCATGATGGGACAGAGAAAGAACTTTCTGGGTTCTCCTGTGGAGGGTGATTTATTTTCTTGTAGTTTCCAAATGGATGGAGAAGCCGTGGGACTAGATCAATGGCCCTTTCTGAGAACTTGTTAATCCTTTTTTCATCTGAGGCTGCAAATGTGATCAGCTATATTTTCAGGAAGAGTGACATCCAGTTCATAATACACCTTCTTCTGCTGAGTATGTTTTTGAGCCTCCTGCAAAATTTGGTGCCAAAACAGAAGCCTGAGCTCTTGGCTCAGTGAGGCCCTGACTTTAATGAGACCAGACAAGTCCCTTTCTTTCTCTGCGCCTCAGTTTCCCCATCTATGATGCACACTTGGATCATCAGGTAAGGCCCCTTCCTCTGCTCAAGTCCTGTGACCCTGTGGTGACCAGAAAAACCTAATCCTGCAGGAAACTGCCAGAAGATACTTCATGTACTTGTGAGATGAACCCCAGAAATTTATTGCTGACTGGGCTGCGGCCAGGACCGTGTCTGGTTTATAACGAGGAGTGTTTTTCCCCTTCTAAGAGCAACCATTGCTCAGTGCCTGCTGTGGCTGGAGGTGGGCTTGGTGGGGAAGAGGTGGGGTCGGGGGCAGCAGGAAGCAGCAGGGATTCCAACCCATTTGTTAGAGCCTCCCCACTTCCTTTGAGGTTGCCTGTGTTTAACTTGTTGTTCTCCCTACACTTCTTTATAGCCACGTTTGCTCAAGGATCTTGCCATCTGCTTTTTCTGTCCCTAGCCCACCTCCATATTAAATATCTAAGGACAACAGCAGCAGCTGGAGGTGTTGGTGAAATGGGTATCTTGAATGGCACACCGGAATAGGTTGTACTCCTCTAGGTTGGCCTAAGAGGTGGTCAAAGGCCAGGTTGTATGTGGGGTGTTGACAGTACTTGTTAGAAAGTTCCATGAAGTTCCCACCTACAGAACTCAATGCAGGAGTCTTGGCTGGTCAGCCTCTTTCATGAGTTTAATCCCCATGGGAGGATTTGAGAAAGTTCAGTGGAATTGAAGAAAGGAACTAGGGAGAGCAGGGTGCTTGGGGGTTCATTTATACATTCAATAAATGTTTATTGAAGGCCTGCTACATTATGTGCAACATCCCTTCACTGGGTATCTTAAATCCAGCCAGGCACTGTGCTATATGTTACAGAGGTGGTAGATACAATATTCAAAGAATATTAGCCATAGCTCCTTTTCTGACAGCCGTGAGCCAGGCATATTGCTAAATGGGGTTACATCTATTCCATTTAATCCTCCCAACCGCTGATGAGGTGGGTGCTGTCCTCATTCCCTAGGGAATGAAGGGGAGGCCTCAGTCACCTGCTCAATGGCAGATAATGAGTAAGAGGCAGAACTGGGACTGAGGTCAATACTGATTTCAAATCCCACCCTCTTAACCTCAGCGCTTCTTGCTCCTAAAAGCTGCTCTGTGGACCGGAGCCAGTCTATGATCAAGTTTCCGCTGGTTGAAAATATAAGGATGATATAACTAGGTTTTAATAAGGCTTAATTTATTTAATTCAGTGGTTCTCAACTGAGATGATTTCGCCCCAGGGGATGTTTGGCAATATCTGGAGACATTTTTTGGTTGTCACAACTTGGGAGTGTTACTGGTATATAATGAGTAGTGGCCTGGGAGGTTGCAGAATACCCCGTAGAGTACAGGGCAACTCCCCCTCTCACCCCACTTTCCATGGCAAAAGTTTGTTGGTGCAAACTGTCAGCAGTACTAAGTTTGAGAAATTCTGACATAATTTGAAAGATTATCCTTAATCTTAAAATGATATTATTCTGACTTTTGGGATATATATATATTAACTGTCCTTGCTTTTAAGAAGTAATATAGATGGGTTTTAGAATAATAATAAATAGTAATAATAATAGTAATAGTATATAATAATAATAGTAATAGTAATAATAATAAATAGTAATAAATGGGTTTTAGAATGTCCCTAGTGGGCAAATTAAAAAGTTAAGAGACTTTGTTGATCTCTCTAGTTTTTGTTAAAAATTTCCTAGACTGTGAAATCCAAACATCTAGGAATTACTTGATCTAGGAATTATTTTAAAAAAAAACACTGTTTGTTAAGGATTAAGAAAGGGAAGGATCTCGTGTTGCAAGTAAGGCAAAGCCTGAGGTGCCCTTGGGGCTCCTGGGGTTTGGTTTAATAACCAACACTCATGACCACTTGTTGCCCACCACTGTGTCAGGTCCATAGGGAGGTCATAGGGAGTTTTGCTTTGACAAACTTGCGATCTCCCTGGGACAAAAGTGAGAATGTTTAAATCAAGTGGGCAACAAGATAGCTTGGCAAGTAATAGCTAAGTTCATTTTATTTTATTTTTAAAGATTTATTTATGCATATAAGAACTGAAGTACAGATCAGAGGTGCAGGGGGTGAGAGGATTCCCCAGAGACAGCATGGGGAGCAGAATAGGCAGATCCACTGAAATATGCTACTAAGGGGAGCAGCAGGCGAGACAGGAGAGGTCTGCTGTGCCCTCTGGGTCAGCTCCTTGGCTGCCTGCAGGGATTGAATGGTGCTGCAGTGGCTGCTGTTTGCTTCGTAGTGCGTTGCTTAACCCACTGCGCCACCAGGGAGGCCCCTAATAGCTAAGTTTAGTCACTGGGTAATGCTAACACTGCAAATCCAGTGTTTTTGCTGGAAAGAATTTTAGGTTCCTGACATGGGCCTGCCATCAAGTGATTTATGTGACTTTCGGCAAGTTACTTCATTTCCCTGCCTCTTGGTTTCCTATATTGGATGAAACTCCCTCAAGTCCAAATGAAAAAGCCACCTCTGACACCTCCTTTCCCTTGTACTCCAGTGGGACACTCAGCCCTGTTGATTCTTTTTTGGAATTGTCTCTAGAGTCAGTCTAGTCTCCTCCTATTCCAGGACATTCTCCATCCAGCAGCTACACATAAATCTGACATGTCACCTGCCTCTACTTAAAACCCTCAGTGATTTCCTCATTGCCCACAGGATCAAGTCCCAACTCCTTGGCTGTCATGGCTCTGTGCCCAGCTTACCTCTTCAATCTTGTTCTTCCTTCACCCTTTCCTGCTACTTACCCTGTGGTCTGGGCACACCAGATACCCATCTTCTCTGAGCACAGATTGCTGATCCATCCTAGAATCTCCTTTTCTCTCTTTTCCAACTGGCAAAGACACCCTGATTTTTTAAGGTCGGCCTCACTCATCTCTGGGAGCTGCCCTGATCTGGAGACAGAGTTCATTTTCCCATCTCTCCCCGCTCCGGCCCGTGGACCTTTGAAGGCATGTGTCTTGCTCTGTTGTGTAAACTTCTTACTCAGCGATGTGGGCACACAGGGTAGGTGCTCATTTAGTGTCCAGTGAAAAACAAATGGACATAGGGGAGGAAAAATTTAAGATAGAGATAATAATGTTTGTTCTTTGTTACTACCCAAGGTTGCTTGTGGCATGAACATGAGATAATATTTACGGAAGAACTTTGAAAAATGAGCGGCTTTACCAATGCAAAACAAAGTATGACAATTGTTTTTCAGAAATGATGATTGTTAACCTTTGAACCATAGATAAAAACTTCGGCATTTTTCCTGTTAGGTTATCTGGGAATGGTTGTTGGGTACTAGGGGTTGATATACAAAAAAATAAAAGAACTCAAATGGCCACAGTTTTGCACAGTGCAGCTGGAAATATACCTGGTGGGTTCAGGAGCTACCGTGGCATGTGCTGTGACTCAGCGGCCTGGATGAGCCTAGAGACTTCTAGAAGCTACTTGCCCTTTTCTTTCCCAGCACCAGGACTGAGCATTAGAGAGTGGTGGCCACAGAGAGGGGTTGGCTTCCTTTCTCTTTGTGTCCCATTTTTCTTTCTCTCTCTGATTCTTATGTTTTCTGTCCCAGTCACCCAAACTGGACATAGTACACCAAAGAAAGAAACAAGAAAAAGGAATGGAAAGGGAGGTTCATATTAATGTTTATAATTGGTATTTATCTCTGAATATATCTTATTCCCAAAACTGAATATATCTTACTCTCAGACTCTAATTCCACTGAAGGCAGGTATTTTCTTTGTTTATATTCGCACCATTAGCTGGTGCCTCAAACCACAGTGGGTAATGTGGATGTTTGTTGAGTGAATGGATGAATTTATGAGGAAGAACAAAGTTTGCATCTTATGCCATTCTTTGGTTCATCATATCTCTCTCCTGTTTTTGTATTTTCTGAAAGGAAGGATTCTTCTTCCTTTTAACCTGATCAGGATGGAGGAAGTTTTCTTTGATAACTTCCTCTGGGTGATCCTTGTCAACACCCCTCTCCCTCCAGCTTGATTCTCAGGACCTGAGGACCCAGAAGCATTGAGTTTGGGTCTAGAGCCCTCAACTGCTCAGATCCCTGTCACAGAAAAGGAGAGTGGGGAGTAAGCAGGTTACAGGGAGGAAGCCTGATGGCTGAATAGGTTAAACCTGAGGACAAAGGCTGGTCCTGTTGTTTACAGGCATTAAGGGCTATTATCATCTTGTAGGCTGGCAGAAGCATCGAGCTGCTGCGATGCAAGTCGTAATATGATGAGGAAAATTTATCGCCTGTTTTGACTTCAGAATTTCTTCTTCTTGGTTCATTATTTGATGTACTCTTCAACTTTCTGTCCAAATGTCCCTGGTCTCAGTCAACTTTTTCAAGTTCTTGGCAGGGGAGGCTCAGATTGGAGTCTTAGAATTTTGGAGTTGGAAAGAAACTGGAGATAAATGCCTGTCCCTAACACCCCCACACCCACCTTCCCCCTCTTCCCCCCATAGCCGGGCAGTTCCTGGACACAATAGCTTCTCAAGTAATTTGTACTTTTTGATCTGGGAGGAGGGGGAGGGCAGATTTTTCTCATGACCTTCAGTGAATCCTCCCACATCTATGACCTCATCTGCTGTGCTGAGAGGACTTCTTAGAGCTCCCCCTCACCCCTCATTACCAACTCCTCACCTAGCACCCTCCCAGCATGGGCACAGAGATGAATGGGTTATCTCAACTCTGTCATCCTCTGTGATAGGCATATCTAGGCTGCTTTTGGGTGGGCTGGGTAGAGCTCTTGAGGGCTCTCACCCATGTGTTTTAGATAATCTGTCTTCTCCAGGGGTCTTTTTGAGGGTGTGACTTTTCATTTAACAGCTCTAGGTATGGGTTATAGGAAACATACCCTCATGTCCCCCAATCTCTCTGCCTCCCTGAAGTGGTCAGGTTTTTTGCCTGTTAAGTCTTTGGGATCTTCTTTGTCCTGGGCCTGAAGTAAAGCCCTTATATTGGAGCTTGAATACTGTAATTTACTTTCTAGTGTACTGAGATATACACACGTGCACACACAGACAGAGAGAACCAGAACAGCTTCGACACCCATGTTTGTTGAACAAGTGAGTGAGTGGCTGTAGGGATCAGGTATGTCAGTGAATACCAGGTTGCTCTTGTGGATCTGTGCATTGAATTCAATAAGTATTTACTGAGTGTGTGTTCTGGAGAAGTTGGTTGCTAAGGGTGAAAAGATGTATAAGCTCTGGTTCTTGACATTGAAGAGTTTCTGTGTAGAAGGGAGTGAGACTAATTTTAAAACAAGGCAGGTAAAACATGTATGGAAACAGCAATATAAGCAACTTGCTGAAGGAACATGAATGGGGAGTGGTTAATTCTGAAGGAGGGGAGCGTGGTTTTTAAGGATTTCTATGTACAGGGGAAAGAAAGGAAAGGAGATTCAAACTTGTGGGCAGTGAGGACAAAAGTTTTGAGACATGAGTGTGTCCTCAGCTTGCCATAGACCAGTCCCGGCAGCCCCCATCCAAAGCCATATCTCTAAAGCCAGGGTGGCTCCAAATCCATCTCAGACAACTCCGAATAATCCCAGGAATTTTTTCCAGGCGTCTGACCCTGGGGCAGGGCTCAGGGCAGACATTCCTTTCCTCCAGACTTTGCTGGTGCCCTGTGTTGCTGGAGTTTGCGCTTTGGAGGACAAACTCAGAGATGCCTTGCACTTGGTGAAGGTGGGTGAAGTCCCCGTGCCAGGTGCCTTAGCGCTAGCCGCTGTTTCTTTGCCTCTCCCCATCGGTGCCCCAAGCCAGGATCAGCTCCACCACTTCTGAGCACATGCTACTCATGCTCCAGGAAGGCCATCCTCCACTTTCTCTGTCAGAGGGATTGACCCTTCCCCAAAGGCCCAGCCTCCTTCCGGGAAGGAAGCACACCCTTTTCTGAGCAACCAAGCATCCTCCTGCTGAGGTCCGCTGGCAGGGTTGGAAATGGGCCCTCCCTGTTTCTCAGCAGCATTCCCATGGGTGACTGCCCCAGAGAGGAAGGAAAGAGTGGAGCTTCCTCGTCTTTGAGTTTTATTACAAATCTGTCTCTAGGGTCAACGTGGCTTTCCCACATTTAAAAACTCATACCGAATCTCCCAATTTTTCCTGTTCTCAAGGTAACTGCTTATTTTGTTCCAGGGTGGAAGGATCCCAGAAAGAGCATTCCTAATCTGGGGGGGCAGGACTGAGTGCAGAAATGCCTTGGAATGGAAGGTTCCCTAGGCGCCTTGCTGTGGCAGCGCTGCAGCCCATATATAACTGTGGGCAGGCTCCCCCGCGCAGCGCCGCTTATCTCTGCCTCACATTCACAGACTCACCAGCCTGAAGTCTCTGGATGTTGGCCAAGCCAGTTGGGAATGCATAATAGCTGAGATATGGGGTGGGGGGAGCCCACCATGTCCTTGCATGCTGCGTGAAGGTCTCCCTTTTCCCCCCTTCCAGCCTTTTCTCTGGCATTGGGAACTAATCTTTGTGGTTCCACCTCTCTAATCTGTGGGGGAAAAAAAAAAAAGGCAGATCCAGACCCCACATTTGCAGGTGGCTGTGCTAGTAATCATGGGCACACTTGGCGAAAGGCAGGGTGAGCAGATTCACCAAATGGCGTTAGGGAGCTGCCATTTTGAAACGTCAGCGAAAGGGTCTTGTGAGCTTAAATTCTTCCCTGTTAAATCCCTCTCCCTCCTCACCCTCTGCCTCCCCATGCCCAAACTCACTTGGCTTCTATGACCCGAGCTTTTGGTTTTGGTTTTGTGTCATTCTGTTTCTGTTTTGCGTTTTGTTGTTCTCTTTCTCTCGCTTATTACCCACCTCTCCTTTTATGCGTTTTGCTTTTTGTCGTGAGAAAAGGAAAGGTCTCTGGGAAAAAGGCTGTAATGGGAGCAAGGGCTCCTGGGAAATTTGATGAGGTCTTTGTCAGGGTCTGGAGCCTGCACGGGAGGTGCAGCGAGGCAGATGGTTCATGGCCCTGCTGTTAGTACTCTTGCTCTGGGAGCCTCTCTGTTTTGGGTGCACAGCTGGACACCTTAGAATCCTTGATTGTTGCTAGAACAACAGGACAGTTGTGAAAGCTTGTAGCTTCTTTTTTGAAGCTATCGTGTGCACTGATAGAATGGATAGTTTCCACTCCATAGACAAAAGCTGAGTCACCAGTTAAAGTTACTAGTGATTTTCTGGTATGTTCTTTTCTTCTTTGCCGTTCGTTCAATGCCATGGGATTCTGGGCAGTGGCTCAGTTCCTCTTAACTATGTGGGGCAGAATTGATGCTTAGGATTTTAATAAAGTCAGATATCTTTGTTTATTATTTTACATTTTCAAATTAAGGGTGTGTGTGAGTATGTGTATGTATGTGAGAGTGTGTGAGATTGTATGGGGGGTTTGGTAATAGAACAGAAGCTGATGATGTTTGTTTCTAGGATGTTTGGTTCGATCATTGTGAATCTTATTATTTTTCGTTTGATTTCATGTTAATATTCCTTCCTGTATTAGTCTATACAGTCTGCTGTACTGATGTACCACAAACTGAGTGATTTAACAGAAGTGTGTTGCTGGAGGCCAGAAGTCCAAGATCAAGGTGTTGCTGGAGTCATTCCTTTGGGACCTGCGAGGGAGAGCTGTGCAGCACCTTCTGGTGTGGGGGTGTGTGCTGGCAATCTTTGGTGTTCTTGGCCTTGTAGAAGCATCACCCACCTGTGCCTTCACCTTCATATGGTGTTCTCCCTGTGTACATGCCTCTGTGTCCACATTTCTTTCTTTCATGAGGAGAGGAGAGGTACTGGATGAAGCCTGCTTATATCCACAATCATGCTACTTCCAAATAAGATATCTTTCTGAGATACTGGGTGTTAAATCTTCAACATAGGCATTTGGGGGAGACACAGTTCAGCCCTAACCAAAGTGGGTCTTATTTTTGGTTTTAAGTTTTGAAAAGGAAAGACCTCTATATGGTAAAAATCTCAAACAACTACAGAAGAAGGAGAAAAAAGTAAACTTGAGTTTCCCTCCCCTGGCCCCCCATCCTGAGATCCTTGTTCTCTAATATGAGTCAGCCATTGTTACTCAGTTTGTTACTTGTATTTTCCACGTCGTTCTGGAAATGTTCTGTGTGCTTTCATTTTTTTAAATCTCCCTTCAAATACTTGGACTGAAATGTCCTGTCTACATTTTGCTTTATTAAATTTAATAATATATCTCAGAGATTATTTAATATTAAATACAGTAGGCATACACCTATTTATCTATCTGTAAAAATAGGTATACAGCTGTCCTATTTTAGGATATCCATAATATTTTATCATGTGGATATGCCATGATTTACTTAACTTCACTTCTCTTTTAATGGACATTTAGGTGTTTATCATTTAGGTGATTTTCAATCTGTGCTGTGATGAGAAATAAGTTTCTCTACCTATAACTGTAAGTCACCTGTATATTTCACTCTTCCTAAAGTTCTTAGAGAGTATATAAATAGAGTACATTTAAGAAATATTTGTTAAATTCCTACCATGGACAAATATTTGCTATTCCATCATTGAATGTATCAATATTTACTCAGCCTGATGGCTTGTTTAATAAAAATTCTTGCATATAGATCGCTGATTTTGATTCCTTGTCTTTGGTTATTCTTAGTGTAGGTGTGTAGAAGTAGCTCAAATGATTTGGAAATCATTAAGGTCTGGACCCTTATTACCAGATTATGTTCCAGAAATTTACCAATTTATATTTTCGCCAGCAGAGTGCCCGTCTTGCCAAACAATACTAGCATTATTAAAACCAAAAACTGCTAATTTGGCATGTGAAATATTTCATTCTTTTAACTTATTGTTTATTAGCTATACTTATTTACTCTTTTGTGACCTTTCTGTGTCTTTTGGCCTTTTATCTATTAAGGTCTTAATGCTTTTTGTATCAACTTGTATGGCCACATTTATATATTGAAGATATTGACTTTTTGTATCTGTCATAGGAATCATAAACATTTTCACCAGTTTGTGGTTTGACTTTTAAAAAGCTCTGTTTAAGGTGGTGCAGGGGTTACAGTCTCAATGCTATCAAGCTATAGCCAGCCACCGCCGCATGAGTTCAATTCCCAGCCAGGGAGCTGACCCACATGGCACAGCAGACTTCTCCTGTGTCACCCGCTGCTCCCCGCAGCAGTGTATTTCAGTCGGTCTGCCTGTTCTGTTCCCCACTCTGTCTCGTGAATCCTCTCACACCCCCACATCTCTGGCCCACACCCCAGTTCTTGTATGCATAAGTAAAAATAAATCTTCAAAAAATAAATAAAAAGTTCTTTTTAAGTATACAGTACTATAGGTTTTGACAGATCTATATGCCTCTGTGATGCCAAACACAGGAGAATATTTTAATCATTCCCCAAATTTCCTTCATGTGTCTGCAGTCCAGCCCAGCCCGCTGATGTGCTTTCTGTCACTACAAATTAGTTTTGCTGGTTCTAAAATTTCATATAAATAGAATCATACAGTGTATACTCTTGAATCTCTATTAGTAGGCTTTTTTTTTTAAAAAAAAGATCTGCCCATATTGTTATACATACCAATAGTTTGTTCCTCTTTATTACCAAGAGTATTTCATGAGATGAACACACCACAGTTTTTTTTTTTTAATATCCATTTACTAGTTCATGTGTATTTGGGTGATTTCCCAAACAAATCGTTTTTGGTGAGTATGAATGAAGCTGCTATGAACATCTGTAGATAACTCTTTTTTGTGGACATAATTTCCCCCCATTTCTCTTGGGCAAATAGTCATATGGCAGGAGCGTGTTTCTTTATAAGCAATTGCAGTGCTCTTCCAGTGGGCCATTTAATATTCCCATCAGCAATATCAGAGCATCTGGGGGGCCACACTTCCTCAACTGGCACTTGATATTATCAACCTTTCAAATTCTAACCTCTCAGTGGATCTGAGAGGTGTCTCCTAGTTTTAGCCTGCCTTTCACTGATGACTAGTGAGACTGAACTCGTTTTCCTGGGCTTAGTGACTGTCCATTGTATTCTTTTGTTCACGTCTTCACCCATTTGAAAAATGATTATTTGTCTTCTGATTACTTGAGCCACGAGGTGTTGGTATAGGTCTTTGTCACATGTATGTCTCATGAACATTTTCAGTCTGTAGCTTGCCTGGTCATCTTCTCCAGGGTCTTTTTAATAAAATTGTGTATAGATATGTATACACACACATATGTGATGCCATTTGAATCGCTTTAAGTATGTGATTCAGTGGCATCAATCACACGTTGTTTTTTCCTAAAAATTGTATTTTTTTAAAATTGAGATCATGATGGTTTGTAATCCTGTCTATGATTTAGAGATAATGGCCACACCTCTTCAAATCTCTGTTACCACCATGCCCACCGCCAAAGCAGCCATATCCTTCACCACTGTTTGTTGGGCTCCCTTCCCATTTTGAGCCTCACCTTGCTCTACATCTCTGGTAGCTGCAGTTCTACAGTTAGATTTCTAGGGTTTGTATTGCTTTAGTTTTACCTGTTTCTTTGTTTTACATCTCTGTATTCCACATAGGAGTGAAATTATTTGGTGTTTGTCTTTCTCTTTAGAATTTATTTCATGTAGCATAAGTCCCTCTGGTTCCATCCATGTTCCCATAAATGGCAAGGTTTCATCTCTTTTTATAGCTAAGTAGTATTCCATTATCTGTCTGTGTGTATGTCTGTCTGTCTATCTCTCCACCCATCCTCCCATCCATCCATCCCACATTTTCTTTATTCATTCATCTGTATGGGGTACTTAGGTTGTTTCCATAACATGGCTGTTGTAAATAGTGCAGCAATGAACATATATCCTTGAAATTGGTCTTTCATTTTTTTTTGGTAGATAGTATACTCACAGAGTTGTGAACCCAACTTTAATAGGGTCTTTTGAAGAGCGGAAAGTTTTTGAAGTCCAGATTATTTTTCCCTTTTGTGGTTCTTATTTTTGGTGTTCTAAGACTCTCTGCCTATGTAAGGGTCATAGACATGTTCCCATTTTCTTCTGGAAGTTTTATAACTTAATGTTTAATACTGTGATCCATGTGAAGTTATTTTTGTGTATTTGATGAGGTCAAATTTGATGTTTATTTGTTTTATACTGATAACCAGTTAAAGTAAAAATAAGAAGATATCATTATTCCTTTTTTATACCTGCTGATATATTCCATTGTTATTTAACCTCCCTCAGTCTCACCCCATACTCAGTTATCATATAGGTATTTCATCTATATAACCTAACAAATATTGGGTTGGTGAAAAAGTTATGATGCATTTTCATCTCAAAAATGCATCATGACTTTCCCGACAACCCAATATGAAGCAGGATGCAAATATCATCTATTAAGGTTCTAATCTCATCAACCTGAGGTTGGGCTATAAGGGCAGAGAGATGGGAGGCCAGTGTCATATGATTCCTGCCAGGAGCTGTGGCTGAGATGTACAGAGGCAGGGCCATCTCCTCCAGAGAGGGTGGGCAGGAAGTCTGGGTGATCTAAGGCGCCCAACTCTAGCACTCGCTTCCCAGAGTGGGGAGGGTCTACGGAGCTCTGAGCTGGAGTGAAGTTTCCAAGGCTGAAGGCCTTGAAGCTCAAGGTGGGAGGAACAAGGGCTTACATATGCTGGGAAAACTCTGGATTTGGATCCAGAGGCCTTGGGTTTGACCATAATTTTTACCATATCTGGGATAATGGGTGAGATAGCTGGTTTCTCTGAACCTCGGTTTCCTCATCTTTGAAATGTCACATTAGACAGTTGGAAATACAGAACTACTGATAAATCCCCTAGACTTACTGTAACTCCGCATGTTGATTAAACAGAGGTTAGAGAGATTGGAAGTTGCTACACTACTGACTTTGAAGAAGGAACACAAGCCAAGGAATATAGATGGTCTGTTGCAGCTGAAAAGGATAAGGGAACAGATTTTTCTCTCCTCAGAACCTCCAGATGGAACCCTTCTTGCTGACCCCTTGACATCAGCCCAGTGAAACGGGGTTTGGACTTCTGACATCCAGAAGGATTATAAATTTGTGTTGTTTTAAGCCACCAACCGTGTGGTAATTTACACCAGCCAAGTAAAAGTAATCTAATCCATTAACATTCACCCACGTTCTTGTGTGCACAGACGCACTCCATCATGTGGCTGGACCCATTCGTTTACCAATTGATCAACTGTTGGCTGTTATGAATGAGCTGCTCTGAATACTCGTATATATAGGTCTCTGTGTGGACATATGTTTTCATTTTATTTGGCTAAATGCCTAGGCATAGCTTTGCTGGGTCTTATGTGTATATTTAACTTTATAAGAAACTGTTTTCCAAAGTGGCTGTACCATTTAGCATGCCACCAACAGTGCCTGAGAGTTCCAAGGATATTCTATATCCTTGCCAGAGCTTGGCATTGTCAGTCTTTTTAATTTTGGTCATTATAATAGATGTTTAGTAGCATCTCATTGTGATTTTAATTGCATTTTCCTGATGACTAATGATGTTGAAGATTTTTTCACAGGCTTTTTGGCTATCTGTATTGCCTCTTTTGTGAAATGTCTGTTCAGTTCTTTAGACCACTTAAAAAAAATTGGGTCATTTGTTTTCTTATTATTGAGTTTTAAGAGTTCTTTATATATTCGGACTACGGATATATGTTTTGCAAATATATTCTTCCAGTCTGTGGCTTCTGTTTTTGTTTTCATATAGTGCTTTTCAAAGGACATGTTTTTAAATTTTGATCATATCCAGTATACCATTTTTTTGTGTCCTATCTAAGAAGTCTTTGCTTAATCCAAGGTCACAAAGATTTTCTTCCAAGTGTTCTTCTAGATGTTTTAAAGTTTTAGCTTTTTCATTTAGCTGTATGATCTATTTTAAGTTAACTACTCTATAGCATGTGAGGTAAGGGTTAAATTTTTTAAAATTAAATTTGTTTTGGTGGTAATAGTTTGACTGGTTTGAATACTGTGGAGGAGATGAAGTGTGTCTGAGAAATTAGGGGACACCTAGGATAACACTGACCTCACAAGCTGAAGTAGCATTGTGTTGAGATGGCTAAGAGCAGAGTTAAGCACTGCTGGAATCTCTCTCTCTCTCACTCTTTCTTTCTCACTCACACACACACAGAGCTGGAATCACACACACACACACACACACACACCCCCACACACACCCTCCCCAATAAAAGCCGTGATGAGCCCCCTAAAAAATACTGATGAACTGCTGCGGCATTTAAGGAAGAGGAGGGACTGTGAAGTCTAAGAGAAGGCTCCCAAAGAAGGCAGTGCGAAGGGAGGGCTTTAGTAGGGCTGCAACACCAGCTTCAGGGGCGCTGTTCAGATGACTTTCTACTCAGGGGTTCTCCCTGCAGGGCACCTGGAAGAGAATGTGGATGGCACCCACCTGGAGCTGTAAAACACAGTGACCCCGCTGACATAAGTCTACAGCGAGAACCTGAACCTCGAGGGCAGAGATGGGGGGCCGTGGGTAGGGTGGACGGGAAATGATGTTCTGGGTCAGAGGGGTTCGATTAAACTCACGACTGATTGTTTTATATAAGGAGGCCTTCGCCTCCCCAACTTTTAAATTAAACTCCCACTGACCTGTGCCCTCTCCCCACTGAGTGTGGGGCTGGAGGGCCCTGGCGGAGAGGGTGGGAAGAGGGGGCAGCATCCCTGTGGCTCTGTGCTTGGCACCCCGAGTACATGATCTCATTAGTTCTCCTACCAGCTCTACAACCACAGCTTCATTTTTGTTTTTGCAGATTAAGAAATGAGATTCATAAAGGTTAAATGCCTTGCCCAGGGTCAGCCGCCTGTGAGTGGAGGAGCTGAGATTGGAGTTGGGCTGCTGGCTCCGCGGCCCCTGCAGCACTCTCTCCCTATACTAGGAGAAAACTTAATTTCTGAGGAAGGCGGGCACGTAGACAGGAAAGGAAAGGATGCCGGGGAGGGGGGGTGTTGAGACAAGATACTCGTGAGTGGGCTTGTTCTGATTTAGCAAAAACACTCTCAGTGCTGTGGGCTGGGCTGTGGCTGGCGGGCTGCGTGGTCAGAGTTTGCAAAGCTCCCACAGATCCTTTCGCTGGAAGGGCTTTAAAAGCTGCACGCTCTCAGCAGTTTCTATCAGTTGGGATTTTCCCCCTCCAGATTGGATCCTGCCAGGGTTATGTGTTCCCAGAATGACCCCACGTCTCTCTCACCTGCGCTTGCTGCCTTGTCGCCAACTGGTTCCTGTCACCAAGTGACTCCCAGGGGAGAACTGTGCACCCATCTTTCCTTTTGGTTCCCAGCCTCTCCCCTTTGCCCTGACCACACCCTCTGGTTTGTAAGAGTGGAGTTGAGTGTATCAGGGATAAAGGAAGGCCTGGATCTTCTTTTGATCTTAGATTTGGGGGTTTGCTCCTCTTCCTGGTCTTGTATTTTGAAGGATTTTCAAAGGAGCCCCTGAAAAACAAGAATAGATGGAGGGACCCCGGGGGTGGGGGAGCAGAGAGCACCCTGTGACAGTTCCTGTCATCCCTGGCCCAATTCCACGCCCTCGAGGGCCCTGACCACTCGAAGGCGCCCTCATCCTTAGACCCTCCTGGAGTCTTGCCTGTTGGCCTCCGGGCATTTGGCTTTTTGCCCTATGTTTGGTCACCATGGGCCCTGCCAACTCAGAGGCAAACCGATAAGGCCAGGCCCTGGCTGCCCAGCCGTGGACAGCATCACACACTGCTCTGTGTCAGCAGAAAAAGTATCCACTGTAACTTGCCTTCTAGAGGCCCCTCTCGCCCCTGCCTGTAGTTCCCTCCCTAGCCTGCAAGGCCTCTATGCCCGCCCACCAGCGCAGCCCGCCAGGCTGAGCACCCTCTGCCCACCAGCATCGCTCTAGAAACCCGGAGGAGCAGCTCAGGTGGCTGTGTGTGACTTCATGGGAAGCGTTGTGGGTTGGTTCCCCTTGCCTCCACCTCATTCCCCAACTTGCCAAGGATGATGCCTCCAAGCTCCTCCCAGCTCCCAAAATACCAGCCCTGCCTCCTGGCCCAGCCAGAAATGCTTAGCACATTAGCGGGTTTAGCTGCCACAGTTGCAGTCATTTAGGAGGCTGCTGAGGCACATAGAATAGATTTCATTCTGGAATTCTAACCAGCTGCTTGCTATTTTGACAACACCGGATGGCACGGTTACCAGGAACAGGCCTGGCCTGTGAGATGGAAGTGGCTGGGGGCTTGGGGTGGGTGTGGGGAGGGGCCCTGAGGCGGGCGGACGAGGGGACCGTCTTTATCCAGTGCTGCTGGCCTCCCTTCTTGCCTTCTGGCACATGCTTGGGACAGCCCTTGAATTCTAGCAGCTTCTTTCCATTTGCCTCAACATAGCAGTTTCTGCATGCTAGTGGCTGCCAGGTTGCCAGAGAGGCAGTGAGACCGAGCGAGGGAGACAAACCCACCAAACGTCTTCTTGAACTCAGAAGACCTTGCTGTAGTTCCTTCCTGCCACTTACCAACTGAGGGCTCTGGGATAAGTCACCAGCCTTCCAAGTGGGGCTCTCACGGCCCCCTTCCCACCACAGTACAAGGTCGGGAGCCCACAAGAGATGGTGTATATGAGAGTTTTGTAAGCTGCAAAGTGCCAGACATTGGCGTCCCTGCAGACAGCTAGAGGGTGGGGACTATGTTTTGCTTGTCTTTGAATTCTTCCATGATGTCTCTCTGGTTCGTCGGATAGAAAAGTAAATTTGATGACTTTTCGGAAGTTCCTCATTTGCTCCACCGGTGATCAATGTGATGAAGCAAAGTGAGGCTATTGAGAATATTTATTTCCAGGGCTGCTGTGACAAGTGTCATAGACTGGGTGGCTTAAACGTCAGACATTTATTGGCCCACAGTTCCGAGGGCCTAAAGCCTGAGATCAGAGTTGGTTTCCTGCGAGGGTTATGAGTGGAGAATCTTTTCCAGGCTTGTCTAAGCTGCTGGGGGTTGGCTGGCGACCTTTGGCATTCTTGGCCCCTGTCCCTGCCTTCATCTTCCCATGCTGCTTTCCCACTGTCTAGATTTCCCCTTTTGTAAGGACAGAAGTCATATTGGATTAGGGCCCGTCCTCGTGACCTCAAGTCTAGCGACTAATAATCACATCTTCAATGACTATTTCCAAATATTGTGGGCAGGGTCTTCTGAGCCTTGGGGCCAGCTGAAGGCCACGGCAGAATGCTAGACTGGCCATGGAAAAAGAATTCTGATGTGGATGTAGGTGGTTGCTGGGTGAAGGACCCCTTTTTCTACTACTTTCCTGGATTTTTTTTGGGGGGGTCTTTGCAAGTATTCCTTTACTTGTTAGGTCCTGTTAAATCACATCTGTTTGTGTTTTAGATGCATGCAGTAGCTGTTCTGACTCTTTACACCCTCTTCTTTTTCATGACTATTTCCCCCTTCATGCCACTAACTCCCTACATGCATGATCCACCTGGTGGGTCTGAAAGGGAGCGAACCTTCTGGATTGACCCTGGCTCAACACTGAAGGTTGGGCACACAGTTTCCAACACAGGATACCCCCAGGTGAATATGGTTCACATTCTCTTCCCCTCCCCATCCACTTTCTCCAGTCACAGTCTCCTTCCAGAGCATATCTCTGATGGGGAACTCCCCCTTTTCCTCAGGTGCATGTGCAAACACATTCTGAGTCTGTGGGACCTAGACTGAGTTTCCTGCACCCAAGTACTGTTGCTCTTTGAGGCTTAGGGACACCCCAGCCTCCCTACTGTGTTGAAGGCCTCACCTGTCTGTTTGCATCTTCCCAAGACATGCTCCAATTTGGGGAGGGGCTGGTGAGGAGAAAGGCATTTATAAAAGAGGAGAATTTACTGAATTCTTAACAAATACCAGGCGTGGTACTAAGCACTCGCATCCTTCTTACCTATTCCTCTAGTATTGCTAAGGGGCCGGTGCCAATCAGCTTCATATTACAGGTGGGCTTTGAGGTCACTCCACTAGCGAGGGACTGACTGACTCTTTCTAGCATGTCAAGTTATACTCTCATGCCCATAGGGTGCCTCAAAGGGTGGGCAGTGGTCTGCTGGCATTAAAATCACAGGGACCTGAGCGAGAAGGCAGGTTCTGACTAACCTGGTCCATGAGTCAGAAGAGCGTGGTGTGGGGCCAGAATCTGCATTCCAGAGGCACTCCCTGGAGAGTCTTGTACCCACGGGTCACCACCAGGGATATGCCCCCCAGTGCCTTCTTCTCTTTCCCATCCCACCTGGCTGCTGAGACCTGCCCTTTGCCCCAGACAGGGACACCTGTGCTCTGCAGCTCACCTGTACAAAGCTGCCCGTTCTCTCTCCTGCATGTGGAGAGGCCCTGGAAGTTCTGGTGGTCGTGGGGCAACCAGGTTGCACAGGGTAGGGAGAGGACAGCCCTCGCTGACCCCTGTGGCTTCTTACCCTTTCTGGAGTTCACCGCTTCTCTCCACCCTGAGGCCCTCATCCAGGGGCCATCAGGCCTCATCGTGGAGTAGCCAGGCCAGAGCTGGGCAGGCCTGACCCCTGTTTGGTGATGATGCTGAAGTTCCCCTGTGACTCAAAGGAGTGACCCTGGCTTAAGTGTGGGCTCCTCCCGAGGGCCCCCATTTATAATCACTCAGCCGCCCTCTTGCTTTGTCTCCCACTGCTGTTCCACTTTCCTCAATCCTTTCCCCTCTCCCCTATCTCTACAGGTCCATTTTGTATCCTCTCCTCAGATAAAAACATCACCACGGGAAAACACACACAAATCAGTCATTGAGTACATACATCTTAGAAATCTGAAGCAAGAGGTGCTGTTGTCTCTTTTACTGACTGGGTAGCAGTTCCTGGCCCACAAGCTTTAAGTTCTAGCCATGGAGTCCACACCCATCTCTTTTCTGGGTATAAGGCACCTCATGCAGGGTGGGGTCTTCGTGGTTTCTCAGGAGCCATAGGAGAGTGGAACTAGAGTGTAAGTGCCATGAATCAGGAACCTCTGGGCCTCAGAGCTGAGAAGAGAGCTGATGTGTGGTAGGTGCCTGGTGAACATTTCCTGAAGAAGGAAGAAAAGTCACTGCCAAGGTAGGCTTGTCTAGAAGGACCAAGTGAGTGAGCAGAGGCTTGGAGAGGGGAAATCATTTGGTAGGATTTGCACAGTGAGTTGGTGATGTGGTTGGGGCTGGAACCCAGATCAATTGGATTATTCCTGAGCTTTCGAGTCTAAGTCACAGCTTCAGGAATGGAACATACATCCTATGAGCTCAGAGACCTCTGGCTGGTTTCTAGGTAGGGAAAGCTGTTCAGACCCTTTCTCTCTTTCCAGGTTCAAGGTCTCAGGGATCTGGAGAGAAGCAGCAAGCCGGCTCTCCCCTCCTCCCTTCAGAATAGGCAGCATCCTTAAAAGCGCTGGCTTGGATATCCAGGCTGACATTCTAAACACTACCTCATCCTAAAAGTAAATGGTGAACTATTTTCACACACTATTAAAATTTTAATTTGGAAAACTCCTGTCCTTGGAATGCAAAATTCACCAGGCATTTTATGTCTTGCAGACTGAGCTAGTTACTAGAACCTTCTAGCCAGCCCCATTTGTGGAAGAAGACCGGCAAATTTGACCAGTAGAGTGACTTTTACTATTTGTCTTCAATATGTCTTGTTTGCTTAATAATGCTCATTGGGTTTCAGTTTCTTCTTCCTCTTGTCCCTCTGCTCCTGCTTCATGAGCAGGACCCTCTGATGATGCTGGGGTGGATGGTGAAAAAAAATGATGAAGACGAGTGCCCGTTCAGATAATCCTGAATTTCATTTCTTTTTTTTTTAAAGATTTATTTATGCACACAAGCACTGGGGTACAGGCCAGAGGTGTGGGGGTTGAGAGGATTCACCACAGACAGAGTGGGGAGCAGAACAGGCAGATCAATGGAAGTACACTGCTGAGGAGAGCAGCCGGCGAGGCAGGAAGGTCTGCTGCGCCATGTGGGTCACTCCCTGACCAGGGATTGAACCCATGCTGCAGTGGCTAAATTTATCCCTACTCTTGCTACATTTCAGTGTAGGAAATAAAGAGAGACCAATCCCTTCTGTAGTCTCCAGGACTCATAGCTGACACCATGAACTGTGTTGGAAGGAACACAAGCAAAGTGCTAAGGGAGAGAGGCAGGGAGGGAGCCCTTGGGGTGGAATGACACGAGATCATGGCCCATTTCAGGAGCTATTTGTGGTTCAGGTGCCCCTTGACCCATTGCATAGGTTCAAACTTGGATTTTCTTGTGAACAGGTGCCGTAAACTGATGATGTCAGTAAGTACAGAGCAATACTGTACATGTATTTTATTTTCCTTATGACTTTCTTTTCTTTTGCTTACTTTAGGTATATAATACATAAAACATACAAAAGTATAAAATACATAAATTGTAAAAAATGTGTTAACCAACTGTTTATTTTTTAAAATTTTATTTTATGCATGTCAATAATTTTTTTATTATTTTTAATAACTTTATTTATATATATTTGACATCAATTGTAATCCCCGTGTATTCTCCATCACCATATCACCAGTGCACCATCACCTCAGTCCCCTGGGCTCCCATCTACCCTCAACCCTCCCCCTCCCTTTCTTTCCTCCCCACCAAGTGTCCCCAATTTGTTCTTGTCTTTTCATTTTTGGTTTTTGTGTCTTTATTGTTATTATTATTATTGTTCTTATTCCTTTCCTTGAT
>JAGFMF010012094.1:1647655-1684665 GCA_019455555.1 Galemys pyrenaicus | reverse complement strand
CCCCCCCTGGCCGGCAGCAGGGATCGAACTCGTGCTGCATTGGCTGCGGTTTGCTTCGTAGTGCGTTGCTTAACCCACTGCGCCACCAGGGGAGGCCCTGCATTTTTATTTTTTAAAAGATTTATTTATTTATGCATGCAAGAGCTGGGGCACAGGCCAGAGTTGCGGGAGGTGAGAAGATTCACCAGAGACAGAGTGGGGAGCAGAACAGGCAGATCCACCAAAAAACACTGCTGAGGGGAGCAGCCGGTGAGGCAGGAGAGGTCTGCTGCGCCATGTGGGTCCCCTCCCTGACTGGGGATCGAATTCGTGCTGCTGTGCTGTGGTTGCTTCACAGGGTGGTGCTCAACCCGCTGAGCCATCAGGGAGGCCCTACTCTCTGCAGTTTTAAGCATGTGCAGTAAAGATTCAGCATTCATTTTTGGGCCTCCAATCCTGCGTGCAGCCCCTCTCTTTGGCCTGGCAGCCCTAACAGCTCCACCACTGGAACTGGCACTCAGAGTGACGTTCTTCCCTTAGTTGGTGGCTCCTTGGTATGCATACCTTCTATGACCCGAGCAGCTTCTTGAGTGTTCTTGAAATGGACACAGAGATTTGAACTTCTGGATTTGCATGACTTTGTAGGGTTTTTCTGGGTCAAGTGCATAGGGAACCATTTCTAGAGCTCACTAAGGCTTCTTAGGGGAAGAGGAGAGACTCTTTGGAGCAGAGAAAAGGGAATCTTTTTACTGATGGAAATGGATTCACTAAGTAGAATCAGATTCAACTATCTTTGAGAGGCTCTTATGGGTCCCAGTCTAGCCCTGGCACTTTCTCATACTCCCTGCCATTTTTACTTTTTGCCTCCTTATTGAAAAAAGATACACCCTCACAGTCCCCCTCCCCCATACTCTATCACTTCCAATGAAAGAAGGCCTTGTACTTAAATAATTATGTGAAAAGAAAAAAAAATACCACCCTTATGTAAATGTGGAGGCATACTGGCTCTGGCAGCTTTTAATCTTTATTTAAATTAGAGATTCTGTAGATTGTTGTTGTTTTGTTGTTATTCTTGTGGGATGGTATCCAGTATTCCAGTGTTCACGTAATGCCTTGACTTCACTATGGCTTCTCCTAGGATAATTATAGGTTGGCATAATGTACCTATTGTTCTGTCCCACAAAGAAGCACTGTCGTAGAACGATGGGATGGGGCTGGAGGGGGTGCCGTGTGTGGGTCTGCGAGGAGGAGCTTTGTGTTTGTGTGCGTGTGTGTGTCCTGGCTGGCTGTGCTCATCTTGAATCATTTCTCTGCTTCCTTCTTTGGATCTCAACCTCTGCCCCGCCTCATGTTCCTCACTGAGTTCTTGTGCGGGCTTCTCGTCCTCTTCCCCTCCTGGGGTTATGGGTGCAGTCCGGAGACTCTGGCCCCAGGCGCTGAGCAAGGATGTGGAATGACTGAAATTCTTTCAGTGGCAGTATTTGCCTGAATTTGACAGACCGCAGGGTTGACGGTATTGCAGGTGACCGCGGAGGTCATCTGGTCAGATGCACCTCCTTTGAGGGGTTTCGAGACCTTTGCACCACAAAGCTCACCATACTTCATGGGACATGTTGGATAATGTAGGCATCGCTCGTTCAGTCATTCCTTCAGCATAAGCTCCTTGTTACCTTGAGCTTCAGAAGATGTGGCCTTCATAGCGCACCCCTAGCAGGCTCCAGTGGCCCCCAGGGGACACACTGGCCACCCAGCTGAGGTTCTGTGCCCTCAAGGTTGAAGGACGGGAGCACTTTTTTATTCGCAGAAGGGACCTGTCATTTACCTGTCTGGGAAGGTGAACATTGTACTGAAAAATTACGTTCTCTGATCTCATACGCAAATCTAACTGGGGGCCCTCTATTTTATCTGGTGGCCTTACAAGGTGGGGTGGTGTGGGCAGAGGGGTGGACAGAGGTGTAGGGGCCCCGCCCTCCCATGGGGTAAGGATGGCCGGACGCAGTCATTGCAGCACTGAGGTCCTGACAGTCGGGTGCCAGGATATCAAACTGAGGTGGGCCAGAAGACGGGCGCTCAAGGCTCCAGGCTCCCTGCATTTGTGGTCTCTGGAGAAATGGCCACCGAGAACTAGCACTCACACTAACCAAGAGAAAAGAACAGTCTCTCCCTTTGCTGCTCACCAGTTGTATCTGAAAAGAGTTCTGTAAAAGAAACAAATGTATTCCTTTGTATATATTTTAAAAAGAATCCAAATTCCTTCCTCCTGGTAAGTTAAAACAAACACCTCAAGGTCAATCAAAGCGAGTTCAGGCTTGGGCTGCTGTGAGGCTCCTGCCCGGAGGGTGCCCAGAGGGGGTGCGCTGACGCGAGGCTGGGGCTCAGTGAGCTGCTCCCACACCAAAAGCTGCCTGGTTCTTCCTACGGGTGTGACCTTCACAAGCAGAGCAGGTGAGCTATGGGTGAGCCTTGGAGATCAGCCACTCTCAGAACAGAACTCAAAGTACTGACCAGCTGTGAGGGGGTCTTGCTTTCCAGATGAGGGAATCCAAACCCAAGAAACTCAGAGATGGGGTTCAGTTTCAAAGCCACAGAGCAGGAGTACCCAGGTCTCCTGATTCCCAGGTTGCTTACTGTTCACGATGACTATGCAGTCACCTGTTGCTGCTCTCAAATCTAAGCATAGCGAGGTCAGAGACCATGTGCTGTGCCTGTTTCGTGGTGTCCCGTCCCAGAGGGACAGTGACGGTCCTGTGCACCCGACCGTGTGGATGGCAGCAGAACGGGAAGCATTTGCTTACCAGTACAGGTATCTCCTGGTTTTCAAAAGTTCTCTTTATACTGCTTGGTTTCTACAACAGACCTACATTCATTAGTACTAGTTTTTAATGACTGAAAGAAATTTAAAGAGGAGAAATGCAAGTCAAAAACCGTAATGAGATACCACTTCATGCCTGAGAGAATGGCCTGTATGAAAAAAAAAAACCAGAGACAACAAGTGTTGGTGAGGGTGTGCCGAAAAAGGAAACTTCACACTGTCAGGGATGTAGGTTATTCCAGTCCCTGTGGGAAACAGTATGGTTTGAGATTCCATAAAACAAGATCTACCATATGATTCAGTAATTTCACTCCCTGGTATTGATTGAAAGTGTGCAAAAACACTAATTTCAAGGAATATAAGTCCTTTAGCTTCACTGTAACATTATTTACAATAGCCAAGTTATAGAAATGACCTGGGTATCTTTTGAAAGATGAGCGAATAAAGAAGATGTGGTGTATACACACAATTGAACACCACGTAGCTATGGAGAGTGGAAAGTTTGTCATTTGCAACATCATGGATGGAACTCGAAGTGATTATACTGAGTGAAATAAAGAGAAATACCCCGATTCCGTCATATGGGCTATACAGAAATAAAACAAAGCAGCAGACAAAACAAAATCAAATGAACCCTAGAAATCTGATTGTAGGCTGAGGTTCCTAGAGAAGGAGACTGGGGGGGAGGACTGCCCAGTGGTCTGTGGTAGATTATGGGTGCTTTGGTGGTGCGTTTGGGGTGGTAACATACATCCCAAGGGGAGCGAACCTCATTTCCTAGTGTTATAGCTAAATGTTACCTTGACAAAAAATATTACAGAAAAAAGAAATTCAAAGAAGATTTTTGCTTTCACGATCAAAGGTGAAAATCGAAAACTGCATTTGGTGTTGGTTTTGCAGCAGCCATTCTAGAGCGAGCGTGGACCTCAAGCAGTGAGGGTGTCACAGTCAGGCTCCTTCCCTGGAACTGCTTTACACAGGCTGAGTATTTATCACATCATTCAACTTTTACTAAATGTAAGTGTTAGCTTAGGTGTTATGTGCTATTTAGCATGATTTGGTGGGTTACTTTTGGGGTCTGGGAGCATTTAAAATATTCCATATAAATGAATGATGATTATTTCTTTGCTTAATGCCATTTGGTTTATGAAAGTTTTTATAAGGATGCGATACTTCTGCATGCAGGGGGGACCTGTCCTCGCCTGCCGTTTTTGTTGGTGTCACTCTCTTTGCTCTCGTTGGGTATATATTTTCTATGGTTCACCCCATGCTTGTGTTTTCTTGATTCTTGGGGCAGTCACCCTGAAGGTGGATGCCCAGAAGGGATGGCACCGCCACGAAGGATTGTTCCCAGGAGAGCCTAGTACTTCTTACCCCTGGGGAGCTCCCCTCTCACGTCCTCAGAGTAATGTCACTGTTTTCTTCCACTGTTCTATGTCTTTATTCCCTGGCTGTCAGGAGCAGCGAGATGCGGAGCATCTTTTGGGGTGGTGTACCTAACAGGAATGTGCAGGGGCATCCAGCTTGGGGGCTGCCTGCCTGGTCTGTCCTCAGTGGGTCCCCACATCCTGAACAAAGGGACAACTGAAATCTCTGGTTATGGGATCACTCCTTAGAAATTCCTGGAAGGATTTTTTTTGCTCAGAACTTTGTGACAACTTTACACAATGAGAGGGGAGGTGTCATTCACAAGGCGTGAACAGTACGTGAGTGCGCACACCCCCAACAGTGGTTCTGTTTGAAACACCAACAGCACCCTCAAGTCACAGTGATGCCTTCAACCAGATGGACTGACCCTGGTCACTACAGCTGCTCTCTTTCTGTTTCGCCCCCCCACCCCCATTTCTTTGAGCCACTGAGAGACCCTCCCCGGCCATCCTGGACTCCTCATATCCTTGTGTCAAGGCCAGAGCCTCATGGATACATTTGTGGACATCTGCCTGCAGTTAGTTACTCCAAGTCCAGGGCCTGCATTCTCCGTAGCTCTGTTTCTGTGACTGTTGCCCAGATCTGAGTAGAAGCTGGGACTGGGGAGAGCACCGTGTTTTATCTGATGTAGCTGCCTGTGAATGCCAGGAATGGGTCCCCTTGACTGCAGGACTGGTAGGATCATGTTAACCACCTTGGCTTGGGAGGGGGAATACTGCTGGCTGAGTTCTACCCAAACAGTGATCCCCATTATTTCAAAGACCGAAGCCACATTGAATAAGTTTGTGGTTATTCCCTTTCTCATATTATTCAGTAGCTCCCTGATTGCAGTAGTCTTTATTTGTCTTGTGCCTATTTGTATGCAAGCTTCATTGGCAAATATATAACCATTTTTGTGTGTGCCCATCCACCACCCATTGATTAATTCATCTACTGGTTGATCAGTTGATCCTTCCATCTACCCAGTCATCTGTCCATTTGTAGAATGAGGGATGTACTTAAAGGGATCAGGCAGAGAAATTAGTGAGAAAAATGGACTTGGTAAAGACATCAGGGATTGGTGGGGACTGTGGTGAGCTAGAGAATTCAGTCCACTGAACTGCCCTCTAGAGCGTTCCCTGATTCCGACTCCTCTCAGGTTTGCTTAGTGACACCTCATGGCTGCAGGGAACCATCTTTGTTTCAAAAGCATTTGGGTTCAGCAGCTTAGAGTTGTTTGGATGGGGCCCCTGGGCTATTTTTCAGCCTTGTGTAGAGTCTGTGGGTAAAACCAAACTCTGGAATGTGCATCAATCAGGGTTTTTTTAAGGTTGCAAATGGCAAGAAACTGAAACTGCTTAAGCACAAAAAGGAATGTATGGACTTATGTAATTAAAAGCCCAGGAATGCATCTGCTTCTCTTGGGGTCAGGGACTCAACAAGGTCATCTGGATTCCCTCCATCTCCCCTTCCTCTTCCAGTTCTGCTTTTCTTTACATTGACCCGCTTTGTAGACAGGCCTGCTTTGTGGCTGTCTCCCAGCAGCTTCAGGTCAACATTTTTACCATACCAAGAAGCACCTCTTTCCTTCAGAAGTCTCAGGATTGGCCCAAATTTGCCTGCCTTAGGCCATGTGTTCACCCCTGAAGTGATCATGAAGGCCCAGGGAGGTGGTTTTCTCCTTGACTGGGGTCTTGATAGTTAAGTGGTGGAAGTGGTGTGATTTTACTCAACTGATGATGGTGAAGAACTGGCTTGCTGGAGGAAAATGGAGCTCTTACTGGAAGGAGATGGAAAGGTGGCTTGGTAGGCAGACAGCCTACACCCACTGCAGAGAGGATGGATTGATGGAAAGTTGGACACTTAAAAAATTGCACTGTGATTCCAGATCCAGGAGACGAAAGGACCAGAGCTGCCCACCCTTTCGGTCCCATGCCCCATTGTGAGTAATGGACACCTGTAGGGTAAATGGAAAGTTATCAGGTTTTCTCACCCCCTGCCGTTGGCAGCAATGATAGACACCCGGGGTCCTGCATGCATGCCTCATGGCAGGCACCTGGAGTAGGGTGTGGACCTGCATAGGAGGGCACACCTGGGCTGAGAGACTGGCCATATAAGGGCCAGTAGATGTAGCGGCAGAGGAGAACAATGGAAGCAAGAGCTCGGCAGAAGTGTGGCGGCAGAGTACGGCAGAGTACAGTGGAGTGCAGTAAAGAATGTCATGAAAACAGCTAAGACAACAAGGCAGCTGCTTGAACCGATGATGAACCTACCCGATCTGGGATATTTGCAGGACACCTCCCCAATCTTCTGTCCAGTCCCATCAGGTACAGGATGAGGACAGAATTGTACTTAGTAGGCAGAGACTGTCTTATGCCACCTCCCACACACTCCAGAGATGCTTGGGTGTGGAAGCCAGAAACTTAAACCAGAATTGTGACATTCAAAGTTTTTGGAGTCTTTTGGGAGGATCGTAACCCAAGAGGGTTCTGACATGCTTGTAACTTCCAACCTGGTTCTGTTGTAGAAGGAATTTGCACAATGAAGGGCTTCCTTTCAGAAGTGCCAGACTTGGGGTCAGAACTCAGTTACACTGATCTCACGACTTGGCCCAAGAAAGAACTGAGATCCTGGAAAAGCCGTGCTTAGAATCTGGAGTCCTGGTCAGAAACTACTGGGAGGAGGGAGGCACCAGATTACATACTGAACAGCTGGCACCCCTGGGGTGTCCTAGTGGGAGCCCTAAGTTCTTCATTGGAACTTTGGTCCCAGAAAATCAGGCAGATGTTGGGTCTGACCTAGTCATGTGCAATGCTCAGTGCAGAAATACCAGCTCTTGAGGTGGAGTAACAGTTTTCTCTTCACCATCAAGGATCATCTTAACTGTTTCCTACCTTGATTTTTTTTTGTTGTTGAAAATATCCAATATGTATACTATTATTTATTTTAAAAAATATTTATGCATACAAGAACTGGGGTGCAGGCCAGAGGTGCAGGGGAGTGAGACAGAGTGGTAGAGCACAACAGACAGGTTGAAACACACTGCTGAGGGGAGCAGTGGGTAAGGCAGGAGAGGTCTGCTGCACCATGTGGGTCACCTCCCTGGCTGGGGATCAAACTTGTGCTGCAGTGGCTACAGATGCTTCATAGTGCAATGCTTAACCCCTTGTGCCACCAGGGAGCCCCCACAGGTATACTATTAAGTGGAAGAAAAAAGAGGAGTAAATGGAGTTCTTAAAATGTTATATTTGTAAAAATACTCAAAACTGTCAGTAACTAAAAATACTGTACTTAGAGAGGAAGTATAATTATCAGTGGTGAACACCCAGGAGTCTCACACTCTTGTAGACTAGAGACACCCAGTGAGGCTGATCCAGTGAGGAAAGGCAGTTTTCTCTTAATATCTATTTTACGGACGTAGAAAAGATATTGAGAATTAGCAATGATTATTGGGAGAATAAGTCTAGAACCCAGATCTTTAAATGAGTGAAGCTTTTTAATCATAGCACCCTACATTATAAGTTTATGTGAAACTTTCTTTTTCTCTTGACTAAATTTGGTGAAAGAATGTTGAATGTGAAGAACCAAGACAATGGCTCTTTTTGCTAGGTACCTGGCAACCCAATCCCCAATTTGAGTAGGGGCTAACTGCAGATTTCAGGAATCTGAAAATATTCCTTAAACCAAAGTATCTCCATAGAATCCTATGAGAGTTTTAGCTTTCCATTGGTTATTCATTACCTCAGTTTTATTGAATGATTGAATTAATACTTTCTTCATGAAACATTTACTGGTTCCTATTTACTTTGTTGCTTACCCAAACACTCTAAAGCATAGTGGTCTCAAATGGCAACTTTTTCTTTTGCTTACTATTTGTGGGATGGCTGTTTGATTGGGCTCAGCTGGGAGGTTCTTCTGATCTTGGCTGGGCTCACTTATGTGTCTGTGGTCAGCTTCTGGGTAGGCTGGAACTGACTTGTTTGGGACAGCCTCAGCCAGGAGAGCTTATCTTCACTCCAATCTCTGCTTATCCTTCAGCAGGCCAGCCCAAGCTTGTTCATATGCCAGGCAACGAGGCAGGATTCCAGGAGAGCAGAGTCAGAGCTTGTGAGGCCACTTGAGGCCAGGACTTGGAACTGGTTGAGCCTAACTTCCACTATGTTCTGTTTGCCAAAGCAAGTCAGTTTATCCTAGGAAGCGCTTCAGCTGCAGGGAGGTAGTTTTACTTAGTCTCCTATCCAGGTCTTATTTCCTATATACCTTAACTTCTTGTTACTTCACACCTTACCTTACCCCTGGGAAGATCTGTTCTCTTGTTCCTCCTTTCTCTAATTCTATCTACTTCCTAGCTTCTACCTTCATGAGACCTTTTGGGGTGATTCCAGATTCTACTGACCTCTAAGTTCTTTTTATCAGCGATAATACTTGTAGTTATAGTCACTACTTATGGGGTTTTTGAGTGAGGCCTGGAGATGCCAAAAATTTCAGTAGTTTCAAGAAGCCTACTTTTTTAGCAAAATGGAAATACTAACAACATTAACTTCACAGAGTTGTTGTAAGGATTAAATGAAGTAAGATGTATACAATGTTTAGGACAATATCTGAGATACAGTAAATGCTCCATAAATCCAATATATTTTTAAAAAAATTATTAGATTTATTTAATTGTATTTGACATCATTTGTAGTCCCCAGGGGGTTCCCACCACCATTTCACCCATGCACCATCACCTCAGTTCCTTGTGCTCTTTTTCCCTCATTCCGTCTTTGCCCTCCTCTCCCTCCATCCACCACTGTGATCCCTTGGGTTTATCTTTGACCTTTTGATCTTGTTGAGTTTTTATTTGTTTGTTTGTTTTTGGTTGTGATTGCCCATTTCCTTGAGCTTTCTCTTGTTTTTTTTTTGTTTTCTTCTTTTTTCTTTTTATTTTATTATTTGTGGTTGTTATTCTTTCACATTCCTCCTAAAAGTGAAGCCATCCGATATTTTTCTCTTGCCTTCTGGCTTGTTTCACTGAGTATAATTCCTTCTAGCTCCACCCAGGTTTCTATAAATGGCCCTAGTTTTTAATTTTTAATTGCTAAATAGTATTCCATTGTGTATATGTACCACATCTTCTTGATACAGTCTTCTACTTCTGGGCATTTGGGTTGTTTCCAGGTCTTACCAATTATAAATAGTGCTGCAATAAACATGGGGGTACAGGTACTCTTTTGGATCGGTGTTTTTATGTCCCTTGGGTAGATCCCTAGGAGTGGAATTGCTGGATCATCTGGTAGTTCCATCTCTAGTAGACTGAGAAACCTCCATACGGCCTTCCATAGTGGTTGGATTAACTTGCATTCCCACCAGTGGTGTAGTAGAGTTCCTTTTTCTCCACATCCTCGCCAACATTTATTGTTGGTTTTTTTGATGTGTGCCATTCTTAGTGGTGTAAGGTGGTACCTCATTGTGGTTTTAATTTGCATTTCCCTGATTATGAGAGATGTTGAACATCTTTTCATACGCCTGTTGGCCATTTGTATGTCCTCTCATAAATCCAATATTTTAAGAGGCAAATTTTCCTGTTTCTTTTTACAGATGAGGAATGAGGTGCTCAAGTTAAGTTATGCAATTTTCCTAAAGTCATAGAGATTTAAATTCTAAAGCTATTTTTTTCAATGTCACCTGAGATATTTCAGGGATAGACTCAATTGACTTACAAGGTTATCACATTAAGATAAAATCCTTATTTCTTTAGTCAGTACCTCAGTTTGCCCATCTATAAAATAGGAAGTCAAGAAAGAATCATGATGGGGGAATTGTTGACTGTAAACTGTAGTCCAAACTGCTCACCATACATTTGCTTATGAAGAAAAACATGTAGGGGAATGGAGTACCGGTTTCTGGAAAAGAACTTGGCTCCCATACTTTCTGCAGAAGATAAACTGAGATCTCTGTATCTGCACTAGGTCCTGATTACGAAATTATGTTTTTAAGTCTAGATTTTTGAGTGTCTCTGCTGGAACAGGTCTCCAGGCCCTGCTCGGCATGAATAGGGTCAATCTGCATGATTCCTGGGGCCTGACAGGGCCTGCTGGTATTTGTTGCCGGTCAAGTAGCTCATGTCAAGCTGGTTTGTTGACGGAGGGGAACTGATGGAAGCAAAGTAACAGGTACCAGGGCTAGTGCGAAGCTCACTGGCCGCCATTTCCTGAGCATTGACTGTGTGCCAGGCATGGAGTGAAGGATTCCAGGTGAATCTGAGTTTGTACTCTTTAATTTACAAGGACCTTGCAAAGTTATTCCTTGCAGTTAGGAACTAGACGCTCCCACGCACGGCGAGGTGGAGTCAGAGCTGTGTCTCCAATGCCTGTGCTCTTAGGCACTGTGCACTTTACATTTTTTTTTTGCCACAAAATGAGATGTTTTCAATATTCTGAGTTTAGGGCAAACTTTATTTCCCATAATCCCTCCCCCAAAGGTGCTATGCAGCAGTACCGACCTCAAAAATGTCCGCATCCTGAATTTTGGAGCCTGTGAATATATTACCTTACTAGGTAAAAGGAACCTCACAGATGTAATTAATGAAAGGGCTCTGCGTATCAGCTAACTGAATGTCACTTAGCCAGGAGCAGTCTAAGGAAGCCTGTCCAGAGGTGGCAGGGTAGACTCAGGGACTGTCGGGAAACCTAGCCAGACAGCACTTTCCAGCAGGAGGAATTTATTCCTGCAGGTGCAAAGATAACGTGGAGCTGCCTATCTTGCTTAGCATCTCTCATCTGGCACTTACCAGCAGGCCCAGCTAAATTCATGTACGATTTGCTGGTTTCTTCTGTCCAGCAGAGCGCCAGACACTGAGCAGAGGCGGGATGGTGATTTCTCAAGAGCTCTCTTTCCCCTGTGGCTTCCCTCACCCCATCTTTGGATGCTCCAAATGGCTCAGCTGGTGGTCCAGGATGGATGTTGGGTGTGGGCTTGTTAATTCCTCTCTTCCTCCCTGAATGTGGAAGAGGGATGGGGGCGAGGGGGAAAGTAGTGATGGAAATTAGCTGAGTAGAAGCTATAGGAGGAGCCCATAGGGCCTTGATCGGCCTAGAGGTGACCCATGTCCCCAAGAGACTGGCAGCTTGTCCCACTGCTTCCTCCCTTTGACTCTCTTGGCTGTCTTGCTTTTGTGGGAGAGGAGCCTTGACCATGGCGGCACATACTGAACAGAAGGCTGGAAACCCCAGCGTTTACTTGTTCCCAGAGATGCCTTAGCGGCCTTAGCGGGTGTCTGCCTGGCCAGCTCATCCCTGATGCCACCGCTCTGCTCACCTGCCCCGCAGCTGCCGCCTGGCCCTTTGGTTTCCTTCCTCTCCAAGGCTCGCTCAGCGTATTTCTTCACACCCAGTGGTGGGCAGAGCAAGGCAGTTGATGGACTGTCTTTCTTTCGTTCTCATTTTCTCCATTTATTAATTAGGTCTAATCATGTTTGCCATCCTTCTATTTTTAGGGGACACTGCAATTTTGGTGTATTTTTTTTTAAAGAACTGGGGTACAGACCAGAGATGTGGGGGCCGGTGAGAGGAGTCAGTAGAGACAGAGTGGGGAGCAGAACAGGTGACTGAAACACACTGCTGAGGGGAGCAGGCAGAGAGACAGGAGAGGTCTGCTGCGCCATGTGGGTCAGCGCCCTGGCCAGGGATGGAACTCGTGCTGCAGAGGCTGTGGACGCTTCACAGTGCTGTGCTTAACCCACTGCGCCACCAGGGAGGCCCCAATTTTGGTGTCTAAGTGGAAGGGATAGAGAGCATGTTTGATTGGATTTAGAGTATTCAAATGGGGACAGACTTTGAGATGGAGCCCAGTTTTGTGTTTCAGCTGTAGGCTTTATACGCACATTGCTCTGGATGTTTTCCAGCATGTGCCACGTTGTGGGAGTCGTTCACCTAGAGATGTCACGTCAATGATTGAAGGCTTGGCAGGTGAGAGGGAGAGGAGATTCAGGACAGCTCTGGAGCGCTGGGCCCTATGTCACACTGGGTCACTGGACAGGCCTCTGCTAATTGGACCTTGTCCTGTCAGGACACATCAGACTGGGCCATGGTGACGGCCCAGCTGGGTGGGGGTGGAATGGTCTGTAGGAGCAGGTGTTCCTGCTGTGGGGCCCTGGGGCGATTTGTTCCCCTGAGGAAGGAGAACTGATCAGCGGTCATGTGGCCTGAAGTCAGAAACCTGTGCTGAGTGGGTTCTCCGGGAGCACAGGAGAGCCAGGACTGAAGTGTGGACTATTTTGGGCCGTGTGATGACAGCTGAGGAGAGAGAGAGAAAGAGAGAGAGAGAGAGAGTCTGTGTGTGCACGCGTGCATGCGCGCATGTGCTCCCATGCTCTGTGTTCTCACAAGTGACAGTGTTTGCTTCTGAGAATTATCCTGGACACTAAAAATGTGGGTTTTTTTTTTTTTTTTTTTTTGCCATTGCCTCCTTCTGAAAAAGAAAAAAGGAAAAAAAAAAACCCTTAGTCCTTGACTTAGATTTCTGGAGAACATGCATCTCAGCTGCGGGGTGGAGGGGAGGAAGCGTAGTGGGCTCCTGTTGCAGGAAACGTTCCTCCCCTTCATGGCTGCCATGTCCCTCCCCCACTCCTCCAGAGTTTCCTTGTGACTGTCCCAGGCCTGGGCGTGTTTTGCTGAAATGCTGGTGTGTGCCCAAGGACAGCACATGGCTTCTGCTGGCTCTGCCGGGAGGCGCAGTGGGGACATGATCCAGTGCCCTGCGTTAGTCTGTCGCTGAGGGATGGGGACCCTGTGCCCTTAGGGCAAGGGAAAAAGGGGAGGGCAGCGTGGAGATGTTCACTCTCTTCCCCATCGCCCGTCCTCCTCTCCACCTGACCCCAAAGTGGGTGAGTGGCCAGTGTCTCTGAATTGCCTGTCTGGACAGAGTTCAAGTCTGTGGGCCTCCTGCAGATGAAGGAACTGGCCTTCTGGCAGCATGGATGGGTGGGAAATTAGCCTGTGCACTTGGGCTGCCCTGAATTCTCATCTCAGTCCTGCACTTTGTAGCCTGTGCCTTTGGTTCAAGTCCCTGACCTCTTTGAACTTCAGTTAATATTAGAGTGAAGGGGAAAATGGCAGGTGAGTATGGTACCTGCCAGGGGCCTTTGCTCAAAAAATGGGATCGTGACTCCCGAAGCTGTGATGCTGGTTTGGTTTGAGCTACCAGCCCACCACCTGCAGGGTCTCCCCAACATGCTGCATAGCAGGAGCCTGGTCCTGGTAAAGGGGACCTGATAACCTCTGCTTTTATTCCAGCCATGGGCAGGCAGTGTGTTGTGCTCCTGCAGGTCTTCCCAGGTCCCCCCTTGCCTCAGAGCCTAGCAAAGGGGTGGGTAGGGCCCAGCGAAAGAGTAGAAGCTGCCAGGGCAAACCTTCCAGCCAGCGAGTCAACATTTATTTATAGGTCTTGGAGGGAGATGGCACTCCAACCAATGAGGAGGGGCCGGTGCGGGCAGCTGCAGTGAGCAGGGGCAGGGGAGGGGGCAGTGACAGTGGGGGCACTGGAGGGGATGGGGAGGCCATGTGGCATTTGCGTGCTGCAGAGTCAGGTTCTGGCAGAAAGCAGCAGAGTCAAACAAAATAAACTGAGGAGTGTTTAATAACGTGGTTATTTATAAAAGTGTGGGCAGGGAGATAGACAAAGGGACTAGGTCAAGGGCACGGGGGAAGATAGGGGGTCACGGGCTATCTGTATGCAAGGGACTGCCCGACAGGCGCTGTGACCTTTGGTAGAAGGATGCAGCCACCCCCAGAGGCCCAGCAAGGAGGGGGCTGAGGGAATAAATAACCCATATCTCTCTCTTCCCTTTCTCTGATCTACCGCTGGCATCTTCCATTGGTCTAGGCTGCCAGGAGCACAGGGAAGGGGGGCAAGTGGTTGACCACACAGGATGACATCTGGGGCACTGAGCTTGGGTTAGAGTGGTGGAGAGAGCGCTCCTGGAAGGGCCAGGTGGAGAGCACAGAGAAGCGAGGGAAAGGGGTCAGGGTGCTCAGGGGGGAGAGGCGCAGCTGGGGACATTCCAGGATACGTGAGTGAAGAGCATTGAGTTACTGAGGGGACCACATAGACTTGTGGCAGAATGGTTAATATGGTGGACTCAGGGCAGAATGGGGACTGAATCTTAACCTACTTCTGTCTGGGGTGAGCTGTATAAGCTCTCTGCCTCAGTTTCCTTCTTTGTAAAATGGGAATTAAAGAGATAATATTCTCTACTTCATTATGGGGTCTAATGAAATACTAAAGTACGTAGCAAGATACCCAAACACTGTAAAGGCTTAATAAAGGGAGCTAGAGAGGAGGGCCAGGTTAGATGAAGGGAAATATCCAATAGAGTGGCCAACAAGTATTGTGAGACCCGGTGGGGGCATCGTTTTCCTACTAAGATTTATTGAATGCCTTCTATATGCCAGTTACCAATTTTAGGCCCTGAGAATGCAGGGGATGAATGAATTAGACCAGTCTTTTTTATAGGGAGCTTAATTATCTATTATAGAAAGATAGGTAGTAAATACATCTAAATAAAACAATATTGACAGTTGGCAAAGCGCTCAAAAGGCCGTGAACCAGAGTATGGTAAAGGGTGAGTGCGGTAGATAAGGACTTAGGTGTTTGGGGAAGGCCTCTGGGAGGTGGGAGTGAGTGTAGTGGAAGAACAGAGGCAGCTGGTCCTGTAAAGAGGAGAAGGGAGTGTCTTTTGTGGGAACTGCAGGTGCAAAGGCCCTGAACCAGGAGGAGGTTGGTGTTTCTGGGGCAGACAGGTGCCTGGGCATAGACTATGGAGCTTCTCCCTCAGGGGCTGGGGGGGTGGGTGGTAATGTGCGGTCAGGTAGAAAGCTCTGAGCCTGCGCCTGGCACCTGTACTTGCTCCATAACCTCTCGCTGCTGCTATTAGTGATACTTTAATAAATTTTAGAAAAGGATGGTGTGCGTAACTGGGTAGCTATAATTCAAAATGTTCCAGCGGATTAGCAGCATCTACTGCCCAGACAGTGTGGAGTGGAGTGGTGAAGAGCCCAGACGCGGAGACAAGACTGTGACCTTGGGTGACCTTGGGCTTGTCCGAGCCCCGGTGGCTTCATCTGTATAGCAGGGGATCCTAACAGCATCTCGGTCAGGGTTGTAAAGAGTACATGCATGGCTTTCTAAAGCACTTACAACAGTGCCTGGCTCACAAGGGCTACCTAGTGGGGTGCTACTGCTAAGGCTCAGCTGCAGGTCAGCACCAGGGCTGAGAACCTAGGACTCTGCTCCCAAGGAGCTCCCAGTCCAGTCTGGGACTTGTGCTGAGAGTGATCCCAGCCCCTGCTATATACCTATGTGGTTACTGAAAACATGGTGAGGCCACTAGTGGAGGGAGGCATTGTCAGAGGACTAGAGTGAGACGGGAAGACTTAGAGTGGGGCTATGCTGACGAGCAAATAAAATTGATCTGATGGCATCAGTCAGGTGAAGACCAAAACACCCAAGTCAGTCTGTTTGTCAAGCATTGCTTCTCACTGTAGCCTGTGCGACAGATGATCTGCACTGCTTCAGGCCTGGCCTCTATTCCCCTCTCTTGTCTATCAATAAAGGCAGTCCCCCTTTTAGCGCATGTGGCTCCCTTGAATCTGCTGGAAGTTGTGGAGACACTTCTACCCTAACTCCCCCCAGGCCTGAGAGGTAAGGAAAGGTTAGAGGTCAGAGGATAAGAGCTGGGGAGCTGGGAGGCTGGGGTTGAGGTAGAGGGCAGTGTTGATGGAATTAGCCAGAATCCTGTGAGTCTGGCAACTGGCAGATTCTTCTGGTAAGATAAGTGGGACCCTCTGCAAGGTAATTATTAGAGAGCATAAATCCCCCAGATAACCTGTCCTCAGGAGAGATATTGATGACCGGGGCATGGGCTGGAGCCAGGTCTCCCTCCACATATTGACTCCTGTCTCCCGGCCTCCTCCCCCTCCTCTTGGTTCTTTGTTGCTCTTCCTCTAACCAGCTGCCCTGCCTGTTCCTCCTCCCCCAATGACCGCAGGCTCTGGTTTTGTTGGTTCTTCTGGACCTTTTCTCTTTGCTTGGTTCTGGGCTCTCTGAAAGATGGTGGTCCTAGTACATAGTCTGTCCTAGTGGTGCATCAGGATTAGTGGAATGGGGCAGTCCTGGTATGGGGACTTACTAAGAACAGAAGGTATCCTGAGCTTCCACAGAGGAAGCCCTCTGGAACACTCTAGAGTCAGACCCTGTGAGGGGCTGGGACTATGGTGAGAAGGTAGATCAGGGCTGAGCTGGCCAGGCAGATTAGCACATCTCTCTTCCCTCAGAGTGCTTCTGGAGGCTCTCTCCTCTCCAAGTGTGGGCCTCCCAGGGAACTCAGATGTCAACCGTGCTCCCTAAATACTTGTTTCATTATATCAGAAGAGCAGGAGGCCCCGTGAGGGGAGCTGGAGAAGCAGGGCTACTGCACCAGCCTCCCCGCTCTTGCCCTTGCTATTCCATCCTGGCACCAGACCTTACCCCAAGTCTTGACCAAGCGGATCTGACTTCCTTAGACGTTCATATACTGCCATCATGGGCCATGATTTTCTTCTGGGGCAGGGGGATGTCTCATCTCTCCCTGAGTCCAAATAGCATCTATAGAACAACCTCACTATTTATCAATCAAGTGAAGGCACTTGTGAGAGGGGAGCCTGGAATTATTAATAGCTATGCAGGGACCGTGATGCCAGCTGTGCCGGTTTCATGCAAACTGGGTCCTGTTGATCAAAGTTCTCTGCCAGAGATAATGCTGCTAAAGAGAAACCTCTTCAACTGTGTACGTTCCTGGGGGTGTTTAGTGTGGCATAAAGACGGACACTCGTTGCTGTCTGGCAGGACTGACTGCCACTTAATATGACCCAGTACATGTTCTGTATAGGAGGATAATTCTCTCCGATTGACACAAGGGAGCCCAGGACCTAATGGTGCCGAGAGACTTGTGAAGGCACCACAGTGACTAAGTTCCAACTTCACCTTGGAACTGAGGCCTTGATTCCCATATCATTCTCTCAGAGGTCACTCCCAGCCCCTCATTCCATGGGATGATAGGCCGTCCTGACCCAAATAGCCAGGGGCTGAGCCTGTCCACTTTCTGGATGGGAGAGAGAGATCATCGAGGTGGGAGGCCCAGTAAGGAGAGAAAGTCCAAGCACATGCTTCTCCTGTGCCTGGTTGCTCCTGACGATTTGGTCTAGAGAGGAACAAGGAAGGTTCTGGCACCATCCTTCTCTAAAGAGAGCACCCCAGGGGGAATGTTCTCAGTCCTCCAGGCCTCAGTAATAGCCTTTAACTCAACAGGAGGAAATGAGGCCCCCCCGCAACCATAGGGAGCATTGTTTTTGCCCATTGGCCAATGGGGTTTCCTAGATGAGAGAGCTCTTAAGGGAGACTAGAAAAAAATTTCAGCAATGAGAGCGATGAGTTTTGCTTGCTGTGGTTAACGATAATTATTAAATAGGTAGGGCGAGCCAGTGCTTGTTTTCCTTATTATTAACAGTATTTATGGGTTTTTATTAAGTTGTACCAAGCTGGGATAATTGTAAAACTATCTGCTTAAGCTGTGTGACTCTTGGGCTTCCTAGTCTATTTTCTTTCATTTCCAGGGTGGAGTCTTCTCGTTGTTCAAGGCTTATGCTATAAACCAGGAACCAGCGAACTTTCTGTAAAGGTCCAGATGGTAAATTTTTCAACCTTTGCAGGCCTTGCAGTTACTCAACTCCACCATTGTAGCAAAATGCAGCCACAGACAATACATAAATGAATGGGCCTGGCTACCTTCCAATAAAACTTTATAGAACTTTGTGGGAACCAGGTCGGGCCCAGGGAATGTGGTTTGTAGATCCCTGCTGTAAATAGTGGAGAAATCCCAGAATGAGGAGCCTGGGTACTGAGGCTCTGGCCTCAGCCCCTGCCTCTGTGTGGCTGGAGGAAATTGCCTCTTCTCTCTGATTTCTGGTTTTCCTTGGAATAAAACAAAGGACCCAGACTGCATACTCTCTAACACCTTGGGATTCTTAAATCTGACTGCTCAGTTTATGATAACCTGGCAGCTTCCTCCTCCCTTCAGTAGATGTTCAGAACCACAGGCCTCTAAGAGGCCCTTACTCATATTAAAGATGGATTTGGTTTCTAGTCTGCATAATAACATCTTGTATTTCCCTCATGGTATCTTTTCAGGCCACCCCATAACCATCCCAAGTTTTGAGTAATTGAGAGGTGACTCTGTGATAGGAGAGTATATCTCTGGACTGTTTGGCAGTTTGGGAAACTGAAGGAAACTTGCCTGGGCTTAAGTGCTCACAGTGCTTCTTAAAGCTTTCTGTGCCTCAGTTTCCAAATCTGTGAAATGGGTAGAGGAAGTGATGAGATTTTTCTGGTGAGAATGAAATGAGATCATACATGTAAAGTGCTTAGAACAGCACTTAGCACACATAGTAAGTGCTTGATCAGAGGGAGCCATGCCAATGTTGGTATTATTGCCACCAATCTGATATCCTTCTAGAAATATGTTAAGGATGTCTCTTCCTTATTTTTATACTAGCTTCAACTTTTGGATTGGAGATGTGATCGGAGTGCTTTGCTTTTGACCTATATGTTGAGTCTTGAAAGATTGGGGGAGGAAGACAGTGGATGGGAAAGGCATAGGAAGGAAGGAAGGAAGGAGGGAAGAAGGAAGGAAGGAGGGAGGGAAGGAAAGAAGGGAGGAAGGGAAGGAGGGAAGGAGAGAGGGAGGGAGGGAGGGAGGACACAGAACTTTGGGAAATGGTTCTGTGAGAAAAGGAGGATCAGATTCTAAAGTTAGTCGTGTCTCCTTTTAGTTGTTGGGATGGGAAGAAAAATAGATTTCCTTGAAGCCAGGTGGAGGTTTTGGTACCCTTCGTCACTGTCCTGGGATGTACAAGTTAGGAAGCAGATTTGGGTATTTTCAAAGGTACCCTTAAGATTCTGGTTTTGGTTTTCTTAGCTTCCCAGGATATTTCTACCTTTTCTACCAGAGAACATAAATTTGGGGACTTGGCCGGTTTCATGCTTGGCCTAGTTTTGTTCTGTCCTTGTTAAAACGTTTACAAGTATGTTTCTCAAACAACAGTCAGCCTGAGACAGTTTTCCCAGGGGGCTGCCAAGAGAAATAGGGGGTGACTCTCAACCTTGTGGCTGTTAGATGAGACTCCGCTTGTTTGTTGGGCTTGATGGCCCCCGAAGGGCGACCAGGAGATCATTTGGTCTGCAGAGTGGTTGCTTCTGCAGGCTGATTTTAACCAACTCTGACAGGAGGGCAGAGGCCCCAGGTGAGGTCGGGACCACAAATCCCATCCCAGCAGGTGCACGATGGGAGACAGCGCCCTCCTGATGACCTTCAAGTTCCCATTGATTTCCCCGTCAGGCAGCGTTGCCCACCCCTTCCTGCCGCTGCCCGTAGGCTCCGTTCTGGAAAGGAACATGGATCAGCTCTCTGAGAGAGAACAGGGAGAGGAGGTTAATTCAGAGAAAAGCCCTTCCAGGGAAGTGGACGGGGACTTTGGGGATCAGCGCCTGACACCGCAGTGAACAGTGCCAGTATCAGGCCTGGAGTGTCCTTTTTGGGCACAGAAAGAGTGGCTGACGTCACAAACGGCAGTGCTAGCCTCTGGGCCTCTTGCTGTCCAGTTATTGGCCGTGTGGGTGGCATTGAGGGGTCGTGAGCAAGATCTGCGTTTTGACAGCAGAGTGGGCCCTAACCCACTGCCATATCAGTATACTGAGCAAAGAAGATCAGAAGTAGGAAGGGGTGGGGTTTGGGTTATTTCTTGTGTTGGGGTGGGGGTGGGTGCTCCATTTAGCACTGTCTTTCTTGCCCTCCGGAAGGCCCGGTTTCCTTACCATCCAAACTGCTGTAGGTAGACCTAGGTCTTTCTTTTGTTCAGAGGCACCTACTGAATATCTCCTGTGTGCCAAATGCTCTGTTGTATGTAGGGGATCCTGGGTAGGGCAAGAAAACCAAGGACCCTCTTCTCATGGAGCTCCCAATTTAGTTCTGTAGCGATAGTCAGCAGGCAAAGAGAAAACAAACTAAGAAAACCCCCCACTTTTTAAATTGTGATATAATTAACTTACATGATATTAAATTTAAATTTGTAACATTTGATATTTGTGTATACTGTAAAATTATCATCACTATTAAGACTAGTTAACGTCCGTCACCTCCTATAGTTACAAAATTTTTTTCTTGTGTAACTTTTAAGATCTATGCTCTTAGCCATTTTCTAATATACAGACAGTATAGTATTATAGTCACCATGTTGTACATTGCACCCTCAGATAATCTCTGATAATGCTTTTATGAGAATAAAATAAAACATGAGATAGTGTAACTAGGGCAGTAGAGCAGGATGGGCTACCTAAATAGGATGGGTCAAAGAAGATTACTCTGGGAAGAATTCAGTCACGAGATGATCTGGGAGAAATGTGTACCAGGAATAGGGAATAGCATGTGCAAAGGTCCTGAGGTGAGATGGTCTTGCTATATTAGAGAGATTGAAAAAGTACAGTAAGGATGGAGTGCAGTAAGAAGGCGGGCAGGAGACAAGATGAAATAGGAAATGTTGGCTTGGCCAGACAATCTGGAGGAGTGGGGCTATAGCCATGGGAAGGTGTTGGGATTTTATTCCGAGTGCAGTGAGGTGCCGTAGAAGGAGTTTAAAGAGGAGGATGCTATGATCCGATTTCCATTTTAAAAAGATCACTTGGGCTGCATTGCTGAGGACTGGCTACAGAAGGATGCACTCTTTGTGACTATTTTAAATGCCAGACCAATAGTCCCTTTACTGGGGAGGACGGCCTGGAGGCCCATGTATTCCAGCAGCAACACAGGAGTCTGAAGATGGCTTTGTCCCAGAAATGTCAAAGATCTGCTTCTGTGCTCATCACACGGGGGGTGACACACGGGCCCCAGCTTGTCTCGGGCTCCAGAAGGACTGAGCCTGTGAGCAAGGGCAGCTAAAAGTATTTTCTCAACCAATGACGGTTCTGTGATGGGTGTGCGTTTTCCTTCTAGTGTGTTTCTCCCTGGACAAAACAGTCTTTTTGTTTGTTTTCACTTTTGAAAGTTGGTTGTGTTCTACACTTTCTTCAGCCTCCAGAGCACAGATTTCTTTGTCATGTTCAGATGTCATCTGGAAGGAAAACCTTGGATATGAGAACAGCTGTGGGTCTTCCTCATCCCTGGAGCATCCTCTTCTCTGTCTCATGTCTCCCTCACATGCTCAATGTTTATTGGGAGGAATCACACTCCTTTCCTCCTGCTTCCAGTCTCCTGTCCTTGTCAGCCCCTTGACGCCAACCCAAGTTGCATATGTCATCAGAACACCCAGTGGCAGCTCAGAAATCAAGGCCAGGTTCAATATAAATTCCATCTTGCTTAGGCAGCTTTGCATAAGTCCCTGAGAAGTCTTCCCCAGAATAGATGCCAGAGAAGGGATTTATGGGGCCTGGTGGGCCTGAACATCAGACTGAGTGGCATTGGAGTCATGATGAGTTTTAGGATTCAGATTTAGTCTTTGTTTGACTCAGCTTTTGTCAGGCAAGCACCTCAACCCCCAGGTGCCCTCCCTGTGATGTGATGCAAGTCACAGCCAGTGGCCAAGCGACACTCCAAGCACGTCAGGATCTTCTTCAAACATTCGCCTGACCCAAACCCCTGCATGTTCTGTTAGGGATGAGGACTTCTGAGGGACTAAGTTGCTTCAGGTTAGTGCAACCAAGATAATCCAAGTGATAATCCAAACTGCCTGAAAGCAGTTTCCCCACAGGAACAAAACCAGCTGAGTTAAAGTTAGTACACTGGACTTTCCAGCTCTGCCATCAAACATGGCGGGAGGGTCCTCTTGTTCACACCCTGGCTTTGGAGGCTGGGGAGCTGTCCTCAGGTCAGCGAGTCTCATAGTTGTCAGAATCATGGGGGGAATCTATCAAAAAATGCAGTTGTTTAGATCACATGCTAGATGTCCAGAGTCAGGATTTTATATCCCCCCCCACCATTGATCATGGCAGTTTGAGAGCCACTGCCCAGACCATTCTGCTGGAGGTGGGGCAATGGCATTCTTTTTTTCCTGAAGTTTTTTTTTTTAAATTTATGCATATAAGAACTGGGGTACAGGCCAGAGGCACGGGAGGTGAGAGGATTCACCAGAGACAGAGTGAGCAGCAGAACAGGCAGATTGACTGATTAACACTGCTGAGGGGAGCAGCAGGTGAGGCAGGAGAGGTCTGTCTCGCCATGTGGGTCCCCTCCCTGACCGGGGATCGAACTCGTGCTGCAGTGCCATGGATGCTTCACAGTGTGTTGCTCACCCCTCTGCACCATCAGGGAGGCCCATGTAATGGCATTCTTGATGAACACCAAAGGGCATTTCCTGCAGCAGATCTAGCCCTTCGGGGTGTGTGTGTCTGTCTGTCTGATGACAGCTCAGAAGAGTATTGCGTGAGCTTATAAAGCTCAGAGAAGGGGAATTTAAGTTTTGCATTTTGTGAAGTGTCATGGATTGTGTGGGTGGAGGAAGGAAAATCACAGTTGCTAAAGAGCCTTTTAAAAAGGTGATGGAGAAAATTCTGCAGGATTTGAATTTGTAAGATAATCTGTTTTCAGATGGCCAGTCCTGTACTCTGGAGAAGTCAGGTAACTTCAGAGTCACCCCATCTTCCTATGCAGAAAGTTAGAGTATCCCAAGCATTTCTCAACTGAGACGTTTCCATTAGTTTGCTAAGGATGGCGTGGCGTTTCAATTAAGCAGGCCCCGTTTATCACCTGTGTCTACGTTCCCAGCACTGAGCTTGGTTGGGTAGCATAGAAGCACAGGCCTCTTAATCCATGTCTTCAAGATGCTTGTAATCTAGTTGGGTGGGAGAGATAAGGGGGATGGTAGAGACTGGCCAAACTTGAGTGAGACAATTAGGTTGCTGTGGGAAGTTAAAGAATAAACAGGGTAACAGGGAATCCTGGGAAGAGGGAAGGTCAGGAGGCAAGAATTCCAGGTGGGAGGAAGGACCTCAGTAGAATGTTTTGTCAGGGCCCTGGGGTGGGCCCGTTGCCTTCACATCCTCAGGGAGGTCGGATGAGGATTCATCTGTGTCTCATGTTTGCCAACACAACACATTGTAGGGCCTTGGGGACAGAGCAGCAAGTGAGCTGGACGCAGTCTCAGCACGCGGACGGGCTTCGGACGGCGGGTCTCATCAGGCAGCAGCTGCTGTGCTCTCCCTGACGCCTGAGCTTTCGCCTCAGCCACCCAGCCACCTCCTGCCCTGGGACACAGGTTTGGGTGGGACCAACAGCCTCAGAAACTCATGTCACAAGATGCCAGAAAATACTGCTGTCTGGGGGAAGGGGAAAGTAGTATATGAGCTGTTTTTGAATGTGATTCAAATAAAGACTTAATTGGCATCTATTGATTAAGGGCATTTACCTTGGGGTGCCAGGGATTTGATCTCATTTACTTCTCTACAGATGTGAACTAGGGGTTACATAGCTTAAACTGAAGGAAGTAGAATTTAGGTTCAGGAAGGGTAAGAAATGTGCCCTAGATTGTGCAACTGACTCAGAGCTGCCTGACTCCAAGTCTGTGTCTCTCCTCTCTACCCCTATACCTCAGTGCTCCAAGGGCCCTGATGATGATGTCATGGAGGAATCTTGGCTCCATCTTGGCGCCATCTTGGCAGCTGTGCTGAGGAATGAGAGAATGAAAACTAGGCTTGAGGGGTTTCTTTTTGTTAGAATGGGAAGAAGAGCCATAGTGATTGCAGTCAAAGAAGTCTGTTGCAATAAGCCAGGAACCAGGTGAAGGGAGCTAAATGAGAGTGGTTGCAGGCATCTCTCAGTTTTTTTCTAAAGTTGCAAGTAGACAGCCATGCAGTTGAAATCACCAGCTTACACATGCAACAGACTCTGAAGACTACACACCCGATGCTCTGTAGGCTTCACTGCTTTAATGTAAACACCCACCAGAGGTGAGTAGTATATGAGCTGTTTTTGAATGTGCTTCAATAAAGACTTAATTGGCATCTATTGTGTGCTGGACTCTGCACTGAATGGTGGGAATAAATCGGTAAAAGTTCCAGGAATGCTGGGATCCGGGTTACACTGCTTCAGGGGGTGACATTCACACCGCCGTTGACATGAATGGCACCCCTTGGAGCTGTCCAGTGCAAAGCCTGAGTGGCAGAGTTCAGTGACCCTGTAGATGTGGTCCCTGTCTGCATGGAGTTTAGATTCTAATAAGGAAAGCAAATATTGAGCATGGCATTGAGTTGGCATTGACATTATTAATAGTACTGTCTTGGAAGAAAGAGTCTAAAGGAGGGAGGAAGGGGATAGAAATCACTCTCTCACCCATCTTTGATACCCCTTTCCTATTTAAATATCCAGAAACACTTGTCTTTATCAGCTCAGGCTATCATAACAAAGCCCATAGACTGGGTGAGTGAAACAACAAATATTTATTTTTTACTATGAATTAGCGGCTGAGAGTCTGAGATCAGCGTGTCCGCTAGTATGGTCCAGTTCTGATGAGGTCAGTTTTTCTGACTTGCAGCTGCCTTCTTGGGGCTTGGGGATGGGGGTGAAGGGGATGAGAGAAATTTCTTAGTGGTATAAGGGCACTAATCCCAACACAAGGGCTCCATCCTCATCACCTAATTACCCTCCGTGTCCCCTCTCTAAATACTATCATGCTTAGTTAGCTAGCTCTTAGGTTAGAATGTAAGCGTATAAATTTATTATTTTTTTGGGGGGGGAGCAGGGATACAATTCCATTCAGAGTAAACACTAAATGGTTTTCTTTCAAGGGCAGCTTTAGGAACTGTGTAACTTTGAGGAAAATGACCAGATCTTTCACTTTGCCAAATACTGCTCCTCCACCCCCACTCCCTAGTTGTGAGCCAGGCTTGCATGCCACAGTTAGGGTTAAACGTGTTAAAATGCAAGTTGGAGGAAGTTAGCTTCTTGGTGTATGTGCGTCTTCATGTGTGGGGGCAGTTGAGGCAGTGTGGGCAGCTGAGAGAGACAACCAGATACCCAGGTGCCCACAGAGAAAAAGAGGGGCCTCTGGGGGAGGAGGGGCCAGGAATCCTACTTGGGCTGCTCTTTATCTCTGCTTATCTCTGTTTGTGTGCTCAAATAGCTTTGGAGGGCCAAGGTCCTGTTTTTACAGCCAGAGGGGACTTGTGGCCACACAGTGGGAGGAGAGAAAGGGACCACTCCCTGAGAAATCAAAGACTTCAGTGCCAGATGGGAGGAAGGAAAGGGGGAGGGTCAAGGACAGCCTGCTAGGGAGGCGCCAGCCAGTGCTGCATTCCTCGGAGCCCCCTATCCCGGAAGATCGGAAGATCGCACCTGGGGGAAGGATCTGGCTTCCAGCATGAGGGGAGGGATTTTCTCTTGGACACGTGTTTGAGGGATGGCAGGACACCTGCTCTTGATTCAGAACACAGGACCAGAGGGACATTGAGAAGGGAGGGGGCCCAGGTGTTGGGGCTGAAGGGCTCGGGCTGGGAGTCGGTAGATGTGGAATCTAAGAGAACAGATGAGAGAGAAAGGGAGATGTTTGAGGAAGAAGAGAAGCAGAGTCTCTGAAAATCACATTTGGTGCCTCGATGGCAATCATTTTGAAGTTTCATTTTTCCTTCCACCTGGAAGGCCTCTGCGCGCCCCCCCCCCCACCCCCCAGATCCCTTCCTCTGGTTATGTCCTAGGAGGGCCATTGGAAATCTCCTGTAGATAAGCACAGCTCTCAGAGCTGGGGTGACTTCGCCACTCCAGTGGATAGCGGCAGGATCTCACAACCCCCAGAATGGGGTGCAGCTCCGCTCCAGGCAGCAGGCCTTGAGGGTTCTGGCTCTGGCAGGGCCCAGCAATTTGTCCCCCTTGCCTTTCCCGCTTCTGATTACAGCCTTGAGTAGCCTGAAGTCAGTTGTTGATGAGAACATCATTCTGCTCTGCCTTGTGCCAGCTTCTTGGAGCCCGAGACATCTATCATCCCATGGTAATCCAGCCCCCTGGCTTTGGGACAGACAGGAGATGGCTGAGGCTGGGCTGTGCTTGACCCAGCCTAGGGCACGCTGGTCACCACTCCACAAAATGAGTCATTCACTGCCAGCCTTTCTCTGCTCCCTGTGCCCTTTGCAACTTTCATGCAAATGTCACCCCTGGGATCTTATCATTGTGGATATTTTTTTTTTTTTAAAGAAATACCATATTGAAAAGGACATTTGTCCTCTTTCATTTTAAATTGCTTTCCATGGGTTAGGGAGCCCTGACCATTGATTTTCTTCTAGAAAGCAGAGCAAGTCCTGTGAAGATTTTGGCTAATTAACTTTTGGAGAAGTGCTGCTTGAATTTATCAAGGAGGGTGAATTCTCTTTTCTCTTCCCAGGTCTTGAAAACGGCTTTAAACTTTTGTTTCCGAATCTCTGCCAACACCTGGTCTGTTTAAAAGTGACTTCCCTGGAGACGATGGCAGAGAGGGTGTTGGGTATCACATTTTTGCAGCTTCAGTCTTTAATATAGTTGTTCCAGTCCACAGAAAGTCTTTTCTGTTTATGTAAGAGAGGTATCGTTCACACAAAGATTACATTTAAAAATACACATTTCCCCCCTAGCATGCCTGTTACTAATAACATTGTATGTTATGAATGTGGAAAGTATTTAAGGTGAAATTAATTTTCTTCCAGCGAGCCACTTTGTTTGACTTTCTTGTTCCACTTGGTGTAGGGCATCGACTTGGCCAATCTCATTTTTCCTTTTCAGCAAGTTCACTTTCTTGCTTCTTTCTCTGGGATCGAAGCAGTTGGACCTGAGTTATGGAGCATTTTGGGGAAAGTCTAATTTGAGATCCCGCTACAGATTTCTTTTGCATTGGCTTCTAGGGTTTGCTTTGCAAATCCTCTTCTCTCCACTCAGTGAGTTTTAGTGTGTGGTTTTCTTTCAGACCTGATTTTAAGGCTTCTCTTTCAGCAGATTTCCTGGGGTTGGAATAGTTAACATCATGTTTGGCAGTCTGTCAAAAGATCATGGGAAGCCTGATCACTGTTTCTCACATTGGACACCTCTGTGTCACGTGCTCTTGTCAGTTTCATCTCTGTGGTGTGACTGGTCGCTGTTGAATGGAGGGGGGCGGGAGTACCTAGGACACCTGGACAGACTGTGTCATCTCAGTTGGGCCATCTCGCCTGGGCTGAGCTGCCCCTGAAAGTTTTGTTTTACTGGGTTTCCCTGCCTTCCAGGAGGAAGCACTTATGAGGGTGGGACACAGATGTGGACACTTTGTAGGAAGTGGTTCTTTATTTTTGATCAATCTCATGATCCTTGTTACCGACTTTGATTACATCAGCTTATGTGCTGTTCGTTTTATAGCATTTTAATAGGCTTTCCTCCCCCCTCCCCAGTTCATTTCCAGCTGTGTGACTATTATAATTTGATTACAGTTTAGTTCTGCAACTGCTAGGACACTTTCTGAGCGCATATGCCTTCCTTGGAGAGGGAAGATATTCAGAGGTGAAAAGGGGCTAAGGTTTTGTTTTTTTTAATAAAGGAGAAAATCAACAAGGAATTCCCAAAAGATACTTTAGAATCATCAATGGTTGTGCTATCCCAGAATAAGAAATTTGCTTTAAACTCTGGTTGACTCTGAACCGCTGCCTTAAAAAAAAAAAGAGAGAGTATAGAAAAACCCATTTAAAATTTTGCTTTCTTTATTCTTCTAAAGATATTTTGGTTAAGAAATATATTATTTTTAACTTAAGAGACTTCCCTTTCTAATTTTGGCTCCCCAAACCTACAGAGACTCAAACAAAGGGACATTCATAATTTTGCTTCAAAATGAACTACTTGATTCTCCCATATGGCCCTGTTCTCCCTGTGCTCCTCCCACCTGCCTTTCCTCCCCCTCTGCACTGCGAAGCTCAAGTTCACCTGGCAAAGGTTATATTATTACATTTGTGTTTCCTTGGACCCTTTATTAGCCTCCACCACTTGCCCATCTTTTATTTGATCTCATTGATTACTTTTTTGCTTCCCGGTGATCAGTTACATCAATGTTGTGTTTTGGCCTTTGAAAAGGACATCATCTTAAAATTGGTACCATCGTCACATGTCCAAGGATAGTGAAAATTCAGGAACATAAAATTTACTTAATCAGATCACCACTCCATCAAACCAGAAAGGTCTTTTTATTTGTGTTATAACCTGCAGGAACTGAATTATTTTGGGTTCAAAATTCAACAGTTACTATTTTAAATGCTTCTTTGTTTGTTTTCCATTAGGAAGTTATTTTGCCTTAAGTATGTATTTTTAAAAGATTGCTGCATGCCACTCTCCAGCTCCTTCCCTCTTTACCAGCTCTGCTTACAGGATGTTTCCTCTGTCCTTCAAGTCTGCATATGGAGTGTTTATTTTGTATTGTGATGGAGACTAGCACATCCAGGCTGGTGGTTTGGGTTGTCCCAGGGGGAACAAAGTTTGCCCATTGGAGGATGTTCAAAGGGGGCTCCAGAAGCCGATGTCCTATAAATCCACACAAGATTATTCCAGAGCTACCTCCATTTTGGAGTAGGACCTCATGCTTCCTAAAACAGGGAGTTGTTCCATTGTGGTGTTTTATTCTCCCCTCACAGATTGGACATAGGGAATAGGACCTGCTTGGGACTCAATGCCGTGTCTTCACAACTGCAAAATTTAACTGAAGGTGGGCGTGACACCCAGTTTCTTCACGGGTGTGTATTGCTTCCCCCTGGCCTCATTCCTTCTCTCTATCTCCTGGCAGGCTCGGGGACCAGTTCTATAAAGAAGCCATTGAGCACTGCCGAAGTTACAACTCGCGGCTGTGCGCCGAGCGCAGCGTGCGTCTCCCCTTCTTGGACTCACAGACCGGGGTGGCCCAGAACAACTGCTACATCTGGATGGAGAAGAGACACCGTGGCCCAGGTGAGCCATGCCACCTCTGGGAGGCGCCCACGTTTGAGCTCCTGGGCCACATGGTGGGGGAGCAGAGCTTGTCTGGAATCCTTGCAGTCAGGGTGGGGGTCAGGAGAGCCTAGACTGTGAGGGATAATTTCAGGAAACTCAACTACTTTTATAGTTTCTGGCAGGTGTTACAAGGGTGACAACAAAGATGGTTGGGGGCATTGAAGCCACATTTAAGGAGGAGGGGCAGAGCAATAGATCTCAGGATGTTTAGTCACAGAAGGGCAGCCTGGGGACATGGCAGCCATTTTCATCTTTTACTCTTGCGTGCTGGTGTAGCTTAGTGAATGTAAACTGGAAATGTGCAAGCTTAGCTTTGTCATCAGGTGGCTCTCCCTCAGGTTTTTCGGCTGTAGAATAGAGATAATAGTACTTACCACAGGGTTTTATTAGGATTAAATGGGAAATTTCACACAGAACTCCTAACAGAAGTTTAACAGGTAATAAGTATGTGCTCCAAAAATGCTTACCGTTACTCATTATTATTACCAGTACTATTACTATGACACACTTACTTTTATGCTTCAGAGAATAAAGAGCAATGGCTGGAGAATAGGAGGGCAAGTTTAAAAATCTAGTTTTCTGGCTCTGTGTGGGCATATTTAAAAAAAATTATGAAACATTTCAAGTTCATCCAAAAATAAGAGACTAGGAACATGAATCTCCATGTACTTATCACCTAATCTCAACAGAGGTCAACTCATGGCCAGTCTTGTTTCCTTTCAACTCCCCCCACCCCTTTCCTCCTTGACCTCTGGTTATTTTGAAGCAAATACATGATGCATAAATGTTTCAGGATGTATCTCTAAATGGTAAGAACTTAAAAAACAAACCCACAGTAGAAAGTAGCTCAAAGTTAAAGAGAATCTGACTATCAGGTATTTGATTTGCATTTAATTCCCTATAGCTTAAATTGGGATCCAAATGGGATTCCTGCATTTCAATTGGTTTATGTGCCTCTTAAGTCACTATAAATCTGTGGGTCTCCCTCCCTCCCTGTCTTGAGTGATATTTGTGGAAGAAACTGGATTGTTTGCACTGTAGGGTTTCCCAGACTCTGGATTTTCTGATTGCATCCCCATGGTGTTACGCCTATGATTTGGTAGTTAGCTCTAGTGACTTGAGCAGATTCAGGTTCAGTTTTCTGGGCAAGCACAATCCCTAAGTGGTGATGTGTATTTTCATCAGGAGGCTCACTTGGTCTGGTTATCTCTCTTTTACTGATGTTAGCTGCCTTTGATGATAATTGCCTAGATCCTTTATTCCATTAAGGGTTGCAAAAAGGTGGCATTCTATTTGAGGCAATCATTATTTCTTCATTTATTAGCTCAGTAACTTGTATAAAGAGAAACATTTCCTCATTAAAATTTTGGTTATTGTAAAGTATAGTTCATATATGAAAGGCAGGATAAATGATTTCACCCCTTTATTTACCAGTTTTCAAAATAATGAGTTGTTTTCCTAGTATTTGCCAAAGATGATCAATAAAGTTATTTTTTTGAGTGTCATTGTGAATCCACAGATTTAAACATATTGGATGCATTTTAACCCACTGCCACTGTTCTTATTTTGTCTTACCTTTTGCCAGTGTAGGGGTTTTGGCTGATCTGGTGTTTTAAACCAAATGCTTCCTTACTCTGATAGCTTGCTTAGTAGCCTGCTATAAGGACAAAAAATTCAGGCTCATCTTGTGTACTTTTTGTCCCAAACCTGTAATCAGCTATTTAAAAAAACATCTACTCTATTTTCCTTTTTGTAGGCAATGTTCTTTAGAGACCATAATCTGACAACTCATTGCTCCTGGGTTGGTCATTGTTTCTGAGCCTTTACAGAGAACAGAACTAAGAAATATGGCATTTTTTAAAAAGAGAAAATACATAGTAAAATTATACTGGCATTTTCTGTTTAATTTTATAGTTTTTACATAACTGTCTTAATCCCAGATCTCCTTTTTTCTCTGTCAAAGAAATCCTGGCTCTTAATAATGCTGACATAATTACTTATTTTCTTTATCCTGCAACATATGCAGAACAGTATCAGAATAACAATGAGACTATCAACAATAAGATTACTAAAAGTGCTTTAAGATTCTTTTTTTTTTCAATTCTTTTTGTTCTTAGGGTATTTCCTATCAAGGATGTAGAGTCAAATTACTATGTTGTAAGGTCACTTGAATAGCTCCTCTGTGTGGTTATTCCATTAACTCAGTTAATACACTTGGATTTATTTGTTTCATTTTGTTTTCATTTATTAGGTGTTACTTTTTAACAAATTTCATAATTTTTTTATCTTTTTAAAATTAACTTTTTATTTTAAAATAAGTATAGGTCCACAGGAAGTTGCAAACATAGTACAAAGAGATACCTTGTACTCTTCACCCAATTTCTCCCAATGTGTATGCATATTATGTAACTATTGTACAATGTCAGAATCAGAAAATTGACATTGGTAAGATGTGTGTGCATAGTTCTATGCCATTTTATCGCACCTATAGATATATGTAATCACCATCACAATCAAGATACAAAACTATTCCATTACCACAAAAATCTCCATCACATATTACCCTTTTAAAGTCACACCAGAGCCTCCCTGGTGGTGCAGCGAGTTGAGCACCACACTGTGAAGCATTCACTGCACAGCAGCGTGAGTTGGATCCCTGGCCAGGGAGGGGACCCACATGGTGCAGCAGACCTCTCCTGCCTCCGCCCACTACTCCCCTCAGCAGTGTATTTCGATCAATCTGCCTGTTTTGCTCCCACTCTGTCTTTGGTGAATCCTCTCACCTCCCATGACTCTGGCCTGTACCCCAGCTCTTGTACATTTTTTTAAAAAAAATTAAGTCACACCAATCTTTCTCAGTTTAAAACCTTTTACCATGCTTTATTGTAATACAGTATTTCAAACATTTCCTTATATACAGTGAAACTCACATAAGATAGTGTTATAAGTTTTTCTTCAGTCATCAAATATAATTTAGAAAACTGAAAGGATTTTTCTATTCATTCATTTATACTCTTTTGTTGTTCTTTTCTTCCTTTCTGGTAATCCAAGCTTCCTTCTTTTATATATTTTTTTATGATTAGGTATTTTCTTTTAATGTGTGTTAGCTGGTAGCAATTTCTCTTCATTTGAGAACGTTTTGATTTTTCCTTCCTTCCTAAAGGATATATTTGTTGGATATAAAATTCTGGGTTTATAGTCCTTTAATTTTAGTACTTAAAAATATTGTGCCACCCCCTTTTTGGCCTCCATGGTTTGGTGAGAAATATACTATTATTCAAATTGTTTTCCTTTGTAAGTAAGGTGTGGTTTCTTCCTCACTGCTATTTTTATCAGAAAATTAACTCTAATATGTTTTGGTGTGGATTTCTTTGGATTTATCCTTTTTTTGACTCATTAAGCTTCTTGAATCTATAGGTTTATGTCTTTTGCCAAAATTGGGAAAATTTTAGTCATTATTTCTATGAACATATGCTCAGTCCCACTTTCCTCTCCTTCTGGGACTCCTTTTACACAAATGTTAGGTCTTTTGTTACAGTCCCACAAGTTTTCCCAAGCTTTGTTAATTTTTTTTAGTCTGTTTTGTTTCTCAGATTAGGTGATTTCTATTGTACTCTTTCAAAATCACTACTTCTTTTGTCTCTCCTCTGCCTTCTGCTTTTGAGTCCATCCTTTGATGATTTTCTGGTTTTTGTTGGCACCATATTCTTCATTTTTTATGGAATTCCCACTTGGATCTTCTTTGTATCTTTTTCTTTGCTGAGATTTTTGTATTTTTTTTTAAGTATTTGTAATTGTTGAAATTTTTTTATTACCTATGTAACTCTATACTTTGTTGTTTACTGGGTCCAAAAGTCCATAACTGCCCTGTTCTCTTTATCATTCAGTATCTTATATTTTAAAAACAAATAATGTGTAGGTTTTCCTTTTTGTCAGATAACTCTAACATTTGTAGCATTTAGTGTTTTATCTTGTGTCTTCTCTATTTCAGGCTGAAGTTTTCTTGTTCTGTGCGTGAGTGATTTTGATTAAATCCTGGCGATTTTACTTTAATGTTAGGATACTCTATGTGATTGAAACTTTCCATTTTCACAGATCCCTTTTGATACTGTCTGTGCTGTAGTAAGAGAGGTGCCTCTTGTTACTGTTAGAGGGGTGTGGAAATCTTGGTTCCCCACCAGGTCTCTGTTGATTCCCTGGTCATCTAATAAGATTATCTAATTATTACTGAAGGGTGTTGGGAGTTCAGGCTCTCCACTAGGTCTGCACTGATACCACCCTATCTGGGAGGAGCATGGTTCACCTTATTACTATTCTACATGTGACGACTGCCCCTGTGGGGTGTTAGTATTTCACTGGAACTTTCTCTGATACCAACCTAGTAAGCATGTTGGGACACCCTGGTGGTTCTTTAGTTAGAACAGGATTTTACTGGAGCTTCTTTTTTTCAATCTATATTTGTTGGTGTTTCTGGGTTATCAGCTTTTCCAGAAGCCATTCTGGTTTAATTAAGGCAAAAATAATAGCCACTTTGTTGTTCTTTAGGTCCAAAAGTCCATAACTGGTCTGCCCTGCCTTTTTATCTTCCAGTATCTCATTATTTTAAAAATAAAAAATGTCTAGGTTTTTTTGGTCATACTTAGTGTAGAAAAATATGGAAAATTATATCTATATCATCCTTCTAGAAGCAAAAGTCCCTGTGTTGTTTTTTCATTGAAAAAAAAATACAACAGCAGCATTATTGAAGTATGACTGACATACAATAAACTGTACATACTTAACATGTGCGATGTGATACATTCTGACCTCTGAAAATATTACCACAATAAACATAATGAACATATCCATGATGACTCCCCACACCCCAAGGGCCTCCTTCTTGATAATCCCCCTGCCTGCACCTTTCATAACTCTCTTCCCAGAAACCTCTGATTTGGTTTCTATACTAGAATCATGTAATGCGCACTCTTTTTATTGGAGAGCGTAAGTCGGATTTCTTTCACTCAGCATAATTATCAATAATTCATACCTTTTGTGCTGAGTCATATTCTACTGTATGGTTATATTACTGTTTCTTTATCCATTCACCTGTTGATGAACATATGGATTTGTTTCTAGCTTTTGCCTATTACAAATAAAGTTTCTGTGACCATTTGTGTACAATTCTCTGTGTGGACAGAGACCATCATTCTCCTAGGTAGTTTACTTAGGAGTATAATGGCTAGATCATAAGAAAGGGTATGTTTAATAGTTTATGAAACAACCAAGCTGTTTTTCAGAGTGGTTATACTATTTTACATTTATCCCAGCAATGTACAAGAGTTGCAGTTCCTCCATGTTCTCACCAACACAATATGGTCAGTTATTTTTTAAAGTTTTAGCATACTAATTGTTATGTAATGATATCTTATTGTTGTTTTACTTAAAATTTTTCTAGTTAAAAATGTTGTTGAGCATCTTTACATGTACTTATTTGCCAGTTGTGTCCTTTGGTAAGGCTTTCAAGTCTTTTGTCCATTTTTGAATTGTTTACTTTTTCACTATTAGATTTTAGTAGTTCTTATATATTCAAGATACAAGACCTTAATCTGATCCATGCTTAGCATATGTTTCACTTAGTCTGTGGCTTGAATTTTCATTATCTTAGCAACATCTTTCAAGGAATGTACATTTGCAATTTTGATTAAATCCAATTTACTCATTTTATTTTTTGTGAATTATGATTTTGTCATTGTAGCTAAGAAATCATAGCTTGACATAAGAACAAGATTTTTTCTTATGTTTCCTAGAAGTTTTACAATTTCAGGTTTTATAGTTAGAGCTGTGATTCATTTTGAATTAATTTTTTCATATGGTACAAGGTATAGATTACAGGTTTTTTTTTGCAGGTAGATATCCAGTTTTTTCAGCACAATTTGTTGAAATGACTAGTCTTTCTCCCTTAAGTTGCCTTTGTTTACCTGTGTCAAAAATTAGATATCCACATTTATATAGGCCTATTTCTGACTCTCAATTCCATTTCTTTAATGCATTTGTCTAGTATCATACTATCTTGATTTCCCCAAAACTTATCTGTAGAATCCACATAATATCAATTAAGATTCTAGCAGATGTTTTGTAGAGATGAAGAAACTGATAGTAAAATTCAGATGGAACTGCAAATGACCTAGAATAGCCAATATAACTTAGAAAAAGGACAAATTTAAAAGGCTATTACTACCTGATGTCAAGACAGAAAAAGCAAGGAAGCATTCTACATCTGAGTCTCCAGAAAGAATATAATTCTGTAGGTATCTTGAATTTTAGCCCAAGAGACTGATTTTGGATTTCTGATTTTGTAACTGTAAGATAACAGATTTGTAGTATTTTATACCTCTCAGTTTGTCATAGTTTGTTACAACAATAGAAAGTAGGGGACTAATGCAAGTATATATTTAGCTTTTTTCTATTAACCTTTGTATAATTGCCATACTTTTAAATTTTTACATAGATAAAAACTTCACTACATTGTTACTGTTTTTTAGTCAATCATCTTTTAAAGAGTTTTAAGTAATAAGAAAAACATCTTATATAATTCCCCATGTACCAGTTCTGATGCTGTTCATTCCTTTGTGTAGTTATACATTTAGATCTGGCATCATTTTCCTTCTGCCAAAAAAAAATGCCTGTAACATTTGTTATGGTGTGGGTCTATTGCTGAAATTATATTTTTCTACTTTTGTGTGTCTGAAAATATCTTCAGTTTTTGAAAGACATTTTTGTTAGGTATAGAATCTAAGTTGACAAGATTTTATTCTTTCAGTACCGTAATGATGTCAAACTACTGTTTTCTTGCATGCATTGTTTCTGTTTAGAGTTTATCCTTAGCTTTGTTCCTCTCTCTATAACATGGCCCTGTTCGCTGAGTGGTTTTAATATATTCTCTTATCATAATTTCTGAGCAATTTTATTTATTTACTTTTTTTTACATCATTGCTCATCTTTGTAAAGTATTTGGTTTCTCCTCTCAGGTGTAGTCCCCATGATTCTCCTACTACCATTTCACCAGTGAGTCATCATCATAGTCCCTTTTGTGTTTCTGAGCAATTTTAATTATGATGCATCTTGCTGTAGTTTTCTTCATGTTTCTTGTGCTTATTTTTTGTTGAATTCTTGGATCTGTAGGCTTGCTGTTTTCATAGTATAAACACAAAATTCTGGCTATATTTCTACAAATATTATTTTTTTTCCTCTTTTTGCTTTTAGGATCACCAATTATATATAGATTGAGTTATATATATATAATTATATATAGATTTGGAGTTGTCCCATTGTGCATTGATGTTCTTCTTTTTCAGTTTCTCTTAGTTCTTTTTTAGCTTTCTTTTTTCCAAAGTGTTTCCTGTGGGATAATTTCCATTGCTCTTTTCAAGCTTACCAATCTTTTCTTCTGTAATGACTAATGACATTAATTCTATTCAGTATTTTTTAAAAATTTCTACATTGTAGCTTTCATTTCTAGAAGTTGGAAATTAGTTCTTCAAATAGCCTATGTTTTTACTTAACTTCAGAACATATGGTATACAAATAACTGTTTTCATGTCCCTCCTGCTAATTCTAATATCAGTGTCAGTTCTGGGTTGTGGTTTAAATTGATTTATCCACCCCTCCCCCCTCCCTATAGGTCATATTTTCCAGCATCTTTATTTATTTTTTTTTCTCTTTTTTTATTAAAATATTTTAAAATTTACATATACTTGCCATTAATTGTAATCCCCATGTATTCCCCATCACCATCTCACCAGTGCA